>JAAGKR010005889.1:17955-47268 GCA_011419295.1 Clarias macrocephalus
TTTTTTTTTTTTTTAATTCCAGAGTCAGCGCCATGAAGGAGCGGCTTCAGGAAGGAGAGAGAAAGATCAGGCTGGACATGTTCGCTGTGTGAGGTTTGAATCGTTACACCGGGGCTACGATGCTAACGGAGTGAGTGACACCCGGAAAACTTTTCCACAAATTCCACAGGGCTTACGTTCTAGATCTTATCCATATGCTGCTTTTAAACGACAACATTAAACACAGAAACTCCGGCTCTGGAAGAGATTTCACCGTTTCACTGAAATGTGCCGGCGCTCGGCTTCTCAACACCGCACGCCCTCGTCACACACATCCTCTTTAAAAACAAACAAACAAACAAACAAACAAATAAATGGTTATTTCTCTGATTTTGGAAATCTTTTGTTTTGTTTTGTTTTTTTGCTAAAACTGATAAACAACAGATCTGTGCAATTTAATAAAACTTTGGTTGAGTCGATTCAATTAATTAATTAATGGGTAAAGTTTCAGCACCATGGTGGCGCAGGGGTCAGCACCGTAGTGTTGCACCTCCAGGGTCGAGGGTTCGATTCCCGATCCAGGTCTGTGTGTGTGTGTGTGTGTGTGTGTGTGTGTGTGTGTGTGTGTGTGTGTGTGTGTGTGAGATCACCCGAACCCCACCTGTGACCACCTCTAGATGTAAACACACAATCTGAAGTTATGGAATGAGGAAACCCTAATTGCTGCCCTCGTCGCCGTCAGTATTAGAGAGACGTGACTGAAATGTGTTTCTGCGCGTGTGAATTGTAAAGACACCTTTAAATGGGAGAGGTGTGTGTGTGTGTGTGTGTGTGTGTGTGTGTGTGTGTGTGTGTGTGTGTGTGTGTGGTGGGAGAGGTTCTGATTTATGTCTGCTCGCACCCGATTGATGGTTTCCAGCCGTAATGGAGAGAGATACAGTTACTGTAAGGCACAGAGACGCCATTCAGGCCCATGGTGGCCATCTGCTTGTTCTTTAGGAGCACAGGAGAAGTAAGAGCAGGAGAAGAAGGAGGAGGAAAACAGGAGAAGGAGAAAAAGTGTGAGCTGGAAAAGGAGCAGGAGAAAGAGGAAAAGAAGGATCAGAAGAAAGAGCAGGAAGAGATGGAGAATGAGCCAGAGAATTAAAAGAATCAAAAGAAGGAGCAGAAGAAGATGGAGAAAAATCAGGAAAAGGAGAAGAGAAGAATCAGGAGAAGGAGCAGGAGAAGAATCAAAAGAAGGAGAAGATGGAGAAGAATCAGGAAAAAGAGAAGAAGAGAAGAATCGGGAGAAGAAGCAGGAGAAGAAGAAGGTGATGGAGCAGGAGAAGAATCAGGAGTAGGAGCAGGAGAAAAATCAGGAGAAGGAGCAGGAGAAGGAGAAGAATCAGGAAAAGAATTGTGGGAAAAATGGAAAGGAATCAGGAAAAGGAGAAGAAGAGAAGAATCAGGAGAAGGAGCAGGAAAAGAATCAGGAGAAGAATCAGGAGAAGGAGCAGGAGAAGAAGAAGGTGATGGAGCAGGAGAAGAATCAGGAGAAGGAGCAGGAAAAGAATTGGGAGAAGGAGTTGGACAAGATGGAGAAGGAGCAGGAGAAGGAGCAGGAGAAGGAGCAAGAGAAGGAGCAAGAGAAGGAGCAGAACAAGATGGAGAAGGAGCAGGAGAAGAATCAGAAGAAGAAGAAGAATCATGAAAAGGAGAAGAATCGGGAGAAGGAGCAGGAGAAGAAGCAGGTGATGGACAGAACAGGAGAAGGAACAAGTGGTGGTGGAGATGGAGAAGGAGCAGAAAGAGGAACAGGACGACCCATGACCACGAAGCTGAGACAGAAAGGGGTCACGTGACACACCGTACCTTCACATGCGGGTTGGACAGCAGCTTCAGCAGCTCGGTGACGTCTGCACTCAGAGGTTTGGTCTGGAGCTCTGCAGACACCTGAGACGGAGACAGAGACCGTTAGGACACGTATCTCTATGACATGGTGATTAGTCTCATGTCTCTGTCCAAATGTCCTCTCTCTTTCTCCATGTCTCTCTCTCCTGCTGTGTCTGTCTCACTGTCTCTCTAAATTCAATTCAACTGGCCTCACTGTACTCACTCTCTCTCTCTCTCTCTCTCTCTCTCTCTTTCATTTTTTCTCAAATTTGCTTCTGGTCTTCATCCTTCTCACCGTCTTTTTCTCTTTAGCGGTCTCTATTCTCTCCCTGTCTGTCTCTCTCTCTCTCTCCATCTCCCTGCCCCTCATCTCTTCCTGTCTCTCTCTCTCTCGTCTCATTCTTTCAGTCTCACATCTGTCTCTCCCCCATCTGTCTTCAGCTCTTTAGTTCCCTCTATCTATCTGGTGTCTCAATGTATTTGTCTCCCTCACCCCCCCCCCACTCCGTATTCTCTCTGTCCATCCCTTTCTGACTGTCTTTATCCTCCATATCTTATCTTCTCTCATCACCTCTTTAGCTCCTCGTCTCTGCCGTCTTTCTTACTTAACCTCCCATACGTCTCAATGCTGCTGGTTGAATTTCTTTACTGCCATCCTGTGGGCAAAAAAGGAACTGCACCTCACACTGACGAGTACACAGTGAGACAGACGCGAATATGATCACACTTTTCTCTTCTTCTGTGTGTGTGTGTGTGTGTGTGTGTGTGTGTGTGTGGTTGTGGTGTATATTAAACGAGCATTAGTACAGCCCACCTGCAGTGCCAGTCCTAGACGGCATCCCGGACCAGACGGAGGTTAAAAACGTAATTTAACGTCATGCTATAAATCCCAGGTCCATTAGCGAAACTTAACACTGAAACGTGGAGCGCTGGCGAACCAGCTGCGGCGCGCAAAACAGCATCGTACGGAAAGTGATCCGGCTGCACGAACAACGGGGGGGGTGATGTGAATCATTTGAGAGCTTTGATTGACTGCGTGCACACGCACACACACACACACACACACACACACACACACACACACACACGTCAGATGATGCCGGTGCGGAACGGTTTCATCCACTAAAAGAAAAAAGGAAAAGCATAAATCTCAGTAAATCTCAACTGCAGCCTTTAGATCCGGAAGCGAGGCACGGGTTCGAGGCCCAGAGTGTAGGAAACCAACCAACAAACAAACAAACAAACGTGGACGGAGCACCGTGTTCGGCTTGATGCGACTTAGAGCTGAAAAACCAAACACTCGATCTCATCAGCAATCAAACACAACCAAAGGATGGTGTTAGTTTTTCTTTTATCTTTTCTCAACACAGACAAACAAGAAGCTTTCCTGAAATCTGGTTCCTGATTGGTTGGAAGGAATCGATTCGTTTCCTAAAGTTCTGACAAATCACAGGCTAGAACAACACAGGACAACACCTGTGCACAAAATCTCAAGATGTAGCACTTCAATCACGAGATCATCTCATCTGTCTGGGTGGGAGGGGCCTACATTCTGTTTCCTGTCAATCACAGCATCATGAGCCAATCATAGGTGTCATATACACAGTGGTGTGAAAAAGAGTTTTTTTTTTTCTCGCATGGTTTGCAGGCCTGGGTGTGGCTAGAGTAATTGAACTCAGGTGTGATAAACCAGAGTTATGTTTTAACAGGGGCAAAAACTTTTTCACAAAGGACTATGTAGCTTTGGATTTAGTTTTTCCTTAATAATAGAAACTTTAATTTAAAAACTGCATGATGTGTTTACTTGTGTTATCGTTGACTAATATTTAAATTTGTTTGATGATCTGACACATTAAAATGTGACAAACATACAAATTGTAAAAAAAAACGATTTTCTCTTTTCAATGAAGATAATTTTAGTGAATCGAAGCCTGTGCTTGTAGACGTGATGTAAGGATGAATTCCAGGTCAGATTTTAGTATTTTGCCTGATTTGTATCGAAGTTTTCAGCACTGCACAAAAGGTTGTTTTTTTTTTGCGTGTGATCTGGCAACCCAACCCTAGCAAGGACAAGACGCTGTCTGAGTGAGTGAATATATTTGTGCGACTGCAAATAAACAAAGCCCAAATAAAACGCCGGCAGCAGTACCTCATTATTCCGCGCTAAACTATAACGGTTAAACGTCATTAATTGTACTGTATGTGATTGTAATTTATTAAGGTGCAGTTCCACATGGACAAGCCAAGTCTGATCTGTAACATCACTCGCCTTGAACATCTGGAATCAATTTTAGACAAAGTGGAATAGTGTGTTAAGTAGAGACGGGGGGGTAAAAAACATACAAACCTATTCAGTTATGAATCGCAATTTTTTGTGTGTGTTGATTCACATATTTTTACATTATACAATTTTTTTTTTTTTTAACTATTCTTAAGTTTATAATGGAGATGAACCGATTGATCGGCCAGAGACCGGAATCATCTGGTTTTCAGTTTGACTGGCCGTGACCGGTGATCGGCCTCAGATATAAACCATTCTGTACCGAGAACGGAAGCTTCCGAACTACACAAACACATTTTTATGGCGCTACATTATCAATCACCACACGCGTTAAACACCTCCGATCGGCCTTTTTCTCCAAAGTCTGTGACTGAATTAGTCTCAAACTCAATCTTTACTTACACACACACACACACACACACACACACACACACACACACACACACACACACACACACACACACACACACGTCTCAAAACACCGCCAGCGCTAATCAGGTGTAAATCATGTACGTCAGAAGCCGCACATGCTCAAAGCCACTCAACCCGCGCGCTCACTGTTGAGTTGAGTTTTGAGACTTCGGAGGCGTTTGAGGCGGAAAAACATCACCGTTTGTTTATATTTTTTTTAATTTGTAACAAAATCAGTGGAGAGAATCTAATATTGAATCAGGATATTTATCTTTTTTAATACACCGAGGTAACTGACGTTCGATTCTCTGCTCTACATTATCAGTGTACTGTACAGAGATCCAGTGTGTGATCGCGAGTAAAGGCTGGGCGTCGGTATAAAAGACCACACACGTGACGGTGTAGAGGACGGGGTCGCTGGAGGCCGGCGGTGCGACAGGCGTGGAGGTCCGCGGTGCTGCTGACCCGCTCACCAGGAGCGCTGACCTGCTAATGAGCCTCACCGCGGAAAGACTTTCACGTGTGTGTGATCGCATCCAGAGTAAACGCCTGATATTTACACAGCCTTTGTGTTCCACGTGTGTGTGTGTGTGTGTGTGTGTGTGTGTGTGTGTGTGTGTGTGTGTGTGTGTGTGTGTGTGTGTGGTGTTGATCCAGTACTTGGTTTATGTTACACAAAACACTGAGAGCTGAGCATTTTATAACACTAATGTCTTATACAGACTCTGTCACTCACACACACACACACGCGCACACACACACACACAGACACGCACACACACACGCGTGCCTCATCACATCCTCTCATCTGCAGGCTGTCTGTTCGCCTTCTACATCCATCCATCTTCTCTCTACTTTATTTTTTAAAGCACACACACACAAACACACACACACACACACACACACACACACACACACACACACACACACACACACACAGCTGCATGTACAAGTGTGTGTGTATTCTTTATACTTAGATGTAAGTATAAAGAAAACAAACAGACAGATAAGTGATCTTAAATCCCTGACTAAAGACAGATATAATTTTATATTTATTTTTTTTGTAATACAGTGGAACCTTGGATTACGAGCATAATTGACAGAAGTCGAGTCGTATTCCAAAACACTCGTAAACCAAATAGAATTTTCCCATAAGAAATAATGAAAACTCTAATTATTCGTTCCACAGCCCAAAACAATAAATACATAAAAATAATTAATACAATATAAGTAAAAATAAAACACATTAACCTGCATTTAACACACACAAAAAAGTAAAAATAAATCCAGACAGATAAGTGTTTCCTTTTGTGCGCACAGGCGCCGTGTATTTATATGTTTGTGTGTGCGTGTGTGGAATTAGCCCCTCACCTCATCTTAAAACAGTAAAACACCTCCACCCTCCCCCACCTTGCTTTTTAAGTTTCACAACTAACACACAACAGAAAGACTGTTTTAACGGGGGAAAAAATAAATCTCTCTAATGACACTTGCAATTGCTCTAATGACGCATACTAACGGAATCACGGCTGTAAAGTAAAAAAATAATAATAATAACAAATGAACCAGCACCTTACCTTTGAAAAGAATCGCGACAGAGCTGAGTTTTCTGTGTAAATAAAGCGCGTGTGAAGCCGGGGAGAGTCTGTGTGCGTGTGTCAGTGTCAAATTACGCGCGCACACGCACATAGGACGGTGAGTAAAGACATTGCCTCAGTTGTGATCACTTGACACTCGGTGTCAAAATAAGAGGCCCATGCGTGATGCATGATACTCGGCACTCGTAAACCAAGACTTTCGCTCGGTTTCCAATTCAAAATTTATTAAAAATCTTTGCTCGTCTTGCGGAACACTCGTAAACCTCATTACTCGCAATCCGAGGTTCCACTGTATATTATTTACTCTGAAACATCTTCAGACACACACACACACACACACTGTATATAACCAGCAGTCTAAGATCAGGATTATGCACATGTTAGATGTGATGCGAGTTCTGTAAAACTCAAACACTCAGTACATGTTTGTTTATAAGCATTTTGTAAGGGTGTGCAAACTTTTGCACTCTTGTCTCATTTGTAACATTAAGAATTTTGTTTTTGTGAGGACAATATTGTGTGTGTATTTGTGTGTGTACTCACTCCTTGAGCAAGAGCGCCAGCGCTGTCCAGTACAGGAGCAGGACACCTCTCCTCATAGTGCTGTAACTTCTCATGGATCTGAAACACACACACACGCACACAGAGATTAGAGACAGAGACACACAAAAAGATTGAGAACAGAGGGAGACACACAAACAAAGAGGCAGACAGAGACCCAGACAGACACTAAGACAGACATTCAGATAAAAGATAGACAGACAGACAGCGACAGAAACACAGAGGGACACAGAGACAGTTAAAAAGACAAAGGGAAAAACATGGACAAAGGGAAACACCGACACAAACAGAGACATGGACAGAGAGAGAGAGAAACATACAGACACACAAAGTCAGTCAGACAGGGACAAGGACAGAGAGCAAGAGGCAGACAAATAGAGACACAAACATAGACGGAGAGACAGACAAAGAGACAGATAGACCGACCAACAGGTACAGACAGACAGATAGATAAACAGACAGGGACACACATGGACAAAGAGAGACAGAGACACAGACAGAAAGATACACTGACAAACACAGACAACAGAGACAAAAATACAGACAGACATATCGACCAACCACCAGGGACCAACAGACAGACAAACAGGCAGGGATACACAAACGGACAAAGAGAGACAGAGACACAGACCGAGACATAGACAGACGGACAGAAACATTGACAGACACGTAGAGACACGTACATAGAGACACAGACAGACATTCAGATAAACAGAGACGGACAGTGTGACAAAGGCAGAGAGACAGACACAAACAGAGACACAGACAGAAAGATGTACAGACATAGACAGACGAGAGAGAGAATAATAAATGAAGGTGTGTCACAGTAAGTACAGTTACAGTATTGTACAGTAGATCATTAATAACATGTGTTAAACAGGAACACACACTGAGCTCATCACACTGCCACGCCTCCTGACCGCTAGCATCAACACCGTCTCCTCTACAGCACCGCTGTATTGTGTGTGTGTGTTTGTGTGTGTTTGTGTGTGTTTGTGTGTGTTTGTGTGTGTTTGTGTGTGTTTGTGTGTGTTTGTGTGTGTTTGTGTCTAACATTAGAACCACAATCTGTAACTCATAACAGCAGAGGGACAGAATATTCCCGAGGTGACTGAGTCTAGAGTAAGTGTTAACTCCTGGTGTCCTGCAGGGCCACAGCAGAGGGGTACGTGTGGTCAGCATGGGGGTAAATTAAGAAGCAGGGCTGGAGTGAGTTTGGGGTTAAAGTGGCGTTCTGCCGGCTCCGCCCCTCCAGAATAGTCGCCGTGTGCCATGTGACCAGTTCTGTTATACAGCTGAGCCTCGACTCAAGGATACGACCTCGCTCTTTTTGCTTCACGTGCACTTACTCCATACAATGTAATTTACAATGAAATCACACACACACACACACACACACACACACACACACACACACACACACACACACACAGATCTTTAACCTCTTGATCTCTTGATATGCAACAACATTATCGTCATACATTAGAGTTAACTACATTATAGTTTTGGTTTCCTTGGAAACGGAACAACACTCACACGGAGTACTGCGGGAAAAAAAAAAAACACAGCGGAGTCGATTTCTGGATTCTGATTGGTCAGGACGTGACGAGAACAGTACTGAGGCGGGTTGATAGCAACACGCTAGCTCTACTACGTCATCGTTTCTATAGCAACAAAATACAGTACAAGGGACAGATTTCTTTTTAATAAAATGCTAAGATAAACACATCATTGATGCAACCCCAAGTTGTGTGTAAGCGCATGTTTATTTAATGCTGATGGAAGGAGTCTCCAGTGCGAGTGTCAGAGGTGAAAACGTCTTAATCTAATTCTTTAATACTTATCAACTTTAGCCCAAAAAAAAAAAAAAATCCTGAGAGAAGAACTTTATAGCTGCTAAATAAAATGTTTTTTAAATC
The DNA here is from genome assembly GCA_011419295.1 of Clarias macrocephalus. Taxonomy (NCBI): domain Eukaryota; kingdom Metazoa; phylum Chordata; class Actinopteri; order Siluriformes; family Clariidae; genus Clarias; species Clarias macrocephalus. The sequence goes on from JAAGKR010005889.1 coordinate 26,580, forward strand.
AATTCAATTATGAACGGTGATTCCTTTGTGTGTAATATTATAATGTTATAAAGAATAAGCTACATTTAATTACTCATGTTTAATTAAAGGTGTGAAGCTATTGAATAAAGCTAAGATATAAAACTATAGAACTATTACAACTTTTTTAAATGGTTAAAATTGTAACATTATTGGGGAAAAATGTAATATACGTAGAATCAGCATATTTATAAAATCATAATTACAGAATCGCATTATGAATCGAATCAGTACCTGGATATCGTGATATCATATCGGCTTTTCTCTGTTGATTCAAATTCAAAATTTAATGTTAATAGAATATAAAACATAATTGTATAATTGTACATAACTGATATTTTTCAGGCAAACAAAGACAACACTGTCGACTATTTGTCCGCAATTATGTCCAAGATACTAATGTACTATAACTTTTCAATAAATGACATTTATCCACAATGATCACCCTAAGTAATAAATACAAACTGCGATTAAGAGTAGCGAAACCGGCCTTCGTTTATACTCTGTGGAGTTTAAGTGGAAACCTTTTCACGTTAAAAAATTTTTATTATGTAAACATCATTACATCATTAAGCGACTGTCCATTATTAGTAAAATAAACATGAAAAGAACAATACAACAAGCATCATTTACAATCAAACAAGAACCAAAAACCCCAAACATTAGAACAAAAAGAAACAAACAAACTAAATACAATAAAATTTAATTTAAAAAATGAATAAAAAATTTAAATTGGGTGACAAAAAAAAGAAAGAAATAACTAAACTAAACAGAAGGCAGAGATTTGAGAGATTTAAAATATGTGATAAAAGATATACTTATAAAAGCTACTCCTCCCAGAGTATCTAATCTTTTCTAGATCAAGAAAGAACATGGTATCTAAAGCCACTGAGATGTAGCAGGAGGTGTAGCAGATTTCCAGTGGATTAGAATACGACGCCTAGCTATTAAAGACATGAATGCCAAAATATCCTTTTATTCTGGAAACCTTTTTATAGTTAAAATAAAACCTGCTGATGAAGCAAGACGCATCAAAGAGAAGCCGAAACAACGGCGCAAACGTCCGTAAATTTCCGCACGAGCTAAGTGGCTGCTGGTGTATTTATCCTCCACTAAGCTTAATATTTGCATAAACCTGACCAGAAGGAATAAATGAACCGCAGCATTAAACAGAACTGATATGAAAAATGAGTGGAAGTTCAGGGTGCAAAAAGGGGCGGAGCTGCAATAAATCCTTGATTCTCATCGGGCCCGGAACAACGAGTCCTCGGATGGCCACCGGGTCTTTGAGTAAACATGGCGGCGCTGAAAACACAAGCGGGGAAAGAAAAACATAACCGAGACTCACATCAGAAAAACAAGGCAGACAAAGAAAATTAGACATGACCAAAAAAAAAAAAGGAAAGTGCTTTGAAACCATTTTTACCATTGTGCTTTGAAACGGGGGTAAAAATGGAGGAGAAAATACACGGCGGTGATCCGTATCAGGAAGGTTAGCATGAAAATAACACAGTAAGAAAGATGGAGGCAAATCAAAGCAGAGTGAAGAAATAAAAGCCAAGCAAAGCTGTGGCATGAGAGACGGAGAGAGAGAGACAGAGAGAGAGAGAGAGAGAGAGAGACAGAGACAGGGTACAAGCAAGAGAGAGAGAGAGAGAGAGAGAGAGACAGGGAGTGTGCGAGAGAGACAGAGAGCGAGACAGAGACAGGGTAAGCGCGAGAGGGAGAGACAGAGAGACAAAGAGAGAGGGAGAGAGAGACAGAGTCCGTGTAAGAGAGAGAGAGAAAGACAGAAAGACAGACAGACAGACAGAGAGCGTGCGAGAGAGCGTGCGAGAGAGAGAGAGAGAGAGAGAGAGAGACAGAGAGAGACAGACAGACCGAGCGTGTGAGTGGGTACAGTCCAGACGATGTGGAAAGGCTCCTGTTTTACATCCGTGCTCCTGAAATGACTTTCATCTCCTTTCATGTGGGTACTCGGAGTACCACGTGGAGCAGGAGTATCAGGTAACGGTGCGGCCCCGAGAGCAGCGCCACCATCCATCAGCACCTCATCACCTCGCCTGCGGGGTACACACTCGCGCTCAGAGCGCAAAGACGCCAATGTCACATCGAGACGCCGTGTGCGAGAGACGCTTGGAGTGCCATCGCAAGCGCTAAACAGCCACACACCACTCAAAAAAATTATCTTTTAGGAAAGATTTTCTCTCTCCACCATTATATGATCTTGAAGTTAAGCGGCTGATACTGATACAGTTCACACAGACAGATGCGTCTCTTCCACAAGTTGGTGACAAGTTATCTGTCGGTTTTTAAGGATCAGGCATTCCACTCGCTGAAGGTTTGCTTGCAGTGGGCTTTGATCCACCTCGACCGGGATCGTTCAAATGTTCACCTCTGTGTACAGTTCAAATGTTTTACTGTGGCTAAGGGCGTTTTCAGGTGTTCCGGAAAAAGATCGACGTTTAGACACGATGTCATCAATGCCGTCTGTCTCCTCTGATCTCTCCATGTGCACACAGCACACGCTGTTCTCATCTTCTGATTCACACAGCCATGGCTGATACAGTAGGAAGGCACGCGAGAGCTTCGCTATTCTGAAACAGCAATGTTATTAGGCATAGCACAAAAAGTTAACTTACTCGTTTCTCTTCTACTTTTGTCTTTAATGGTAGCCTACAAAAAAGTAAGTGCATACTGCCACCTGTTGTATCGGAGAGTGCAAATACAGTGGAACCTTGGATTACGAGCATAATTCATTCTGGAAGCGGGCTCGTATTCCAAAACACTAGTAAACCAAATCAAATTTTTCCATAAGAAATAACGAAAACTCAAATTATTCATTCCACAGCCCAAAACAATAAATACATAAAAAGAATTAATACAATATATAAAGTAAAAATAAAACACATTAACCTGTACTTTACCTTTAAAAAAAAGTAAAAATAAATCGACAGATAAGTGTTTCCGTTTGTGTGTGCGTACGTGGAATTAGCCCCTTCCCTCGCCTTGTCTTACACAGTAAAACTCCTCCTCCCTCCCCCCACCTTGCTTTTTAAGTTTCACAACAAAAACACACAACGGAAACCCTGTTTCAACGGGGAAAAAAATAAATCTCTCTAATGACACTCGCGTGAGCACAAACTAACAGAATCGCTGCTGTACAGGTTAAAAAAAAAAAAAAAAAAAAACCCCACTCGCAAACCACGTTACTCGCAATCCGAGGTTTCACTGTGCACAAGTGTACCCGAGAACGGCGCACCAAAAAAAAGAAAATGTGAACGCTGGCCAGTGGGGGAGTGGCGAAGGAGGAGCAATTGTTACTGAGCTGAGCACAGTACAAAAATTGACGGTGTTTACATTTCACATTAGACACGGTCAACCTTCATTCACATGAAGAATCACAAGTTCCGGTTTGACTTGAACGCCCCCTTGTATATTTTCCTACTGTGTACAATTGGAAGTGTTAGCATGATCGCATGTTTAGCTCAAATAAATCACTTAACTATGAGACGACTGCCGAGCGTAAAATGCGATTCCCGCCAAAATAAACGTACGCATATGGGTCAGGACCCAGAGGAGAACCCTCGTCAAGGTCGGGCTGCTTTTAGCATTCCGCATTTCTTTCACGGCTCGTAAAAACCCTGAGACGCGGCTGGCGTTTACGGCACAAGTGGCCTTTACTGTAGCTACTAATTCATCCGAATTTATATAAGCGACCCGTTTATAACCGCGTGTGGAGGAGTTCACTGTCCGAGTGTACGAGGATGAGCGGCAGCGAAGGATCTTTTTTCCGCCCTTTTTTCCCCTTTTAAGCTGGATCTGGCTTAATATCTTTCATCATCGCACATTTCCCCAAACAGGCGTAAAGCTCGAGGACTCGCGTTATCCAGCAGTAATCTCTATCTGTGAGAAACACGATCCCCATCGAGGTGGGAGAAACACGGCTAAATCAAGAGCGAAGAACTGTCAGAAGATACAAGAACGAGTGAAAAAAGAGAGACAAGCGTGTACGTGTGTGTGTGTGTGTGTGTGTGTGTGTGTGTGTGTGTGTGTGTGTGTGTGTGTGTGTGTGTGTGTGAGAACAAATATGTTGATTCTGGAACTTTCTGAGACCAGAGAGAGTGAATCAAGAAGGCTTGTGTTTCTTTATGGGATTTATTTTGGATTCTAGAGGGCGCGCCGATACTAACAGAGTAACGTGGTGGAGGTCTGTGCAGAGCTGTAATGCTCTTTTTTATTTAAAAAAAATATTTTAAAAAAGGGAAAAAAACTGATGAAATTTATATAAGCAATTTGGCCTTCAGGTGAAATGAATCAAGACGACACCATGAACACGCCAGCTCTAACAATAGCAATACGAGTGTGAGTCAAAAATGATCCTCATTCTGACTGTAGAATTTATTTTAATCAACTTTGAAAAGACAAATACGGTGGAACCTCGGATTGTGAGTAACGCGGTTTACGAGTGTTCAAGACGAGAAAAGATTTTTAATAAATTTTGACTTGAAAAATGAGCAAGTCTTGGTTTACGAGTGCCGAGTATCACGGCTGCGCTCTTGTTTTGACACCGAGCGTCACATGATCACAACTGAGACAATGATTTTTCTCCCTCTTGCGCTGCGGAATTGTGGGTAATCGTCTCCCCCGCTGGGTCTTCGTGCTCGTCTCTTACTGGTATTATCAACATCTCCCTCTCTTCAGCACGTCTCCTGCGTGTGCTTAATTTGACACCACACACGCTTGCCTTTACACCCCCGTCCCAGGCTTCACACACACACGCAGACACTCTCTGCTTTACACAGAAAACTCTGCTCTGTCGCGATTCTTTACAAAGGTAAAGTGCTGGTTCATTTGTTTGTTTGTTTTTTTACTTTACAGCAGTGATTACAGCATGCGCTCCCACAAGTGTCATTAGAGAGATTTCTTTTTTTTTCCTGTTAAAACAGTGTTTCCATTGTGTGTGTGTTTGTTGTGAAACTTAAAAAGCAAGGTGGGGGGAGGGAGGAGGAGTTTTACTGTGTAACACAAGGCGAGGAAAGGGACCAATTCCACACACACACACACACACACACACACACACACACACACACACACACACACACACACAAATACACAAATACACTGCGCCTGCGCGCACAAACGGAAACGCTTATAAACACTTAACACTTATTTATTTTTACTTTTCTTAAAGGTAAAGTGCAGATTTTGTTTTTTACTTTTATTTCTGTGGAACGAATAATTTGAGTTTTCATTATTTCTTATGGGAAAATTCAATTTGGTTTATGAGTGATTTGGTATACGAGCCTGCTTCCAGAATGAATTATGCTCATAATCCAAGGTTTCACTGTATATATATATATTTTTTTTGTTTTACATTTTCTCCTTGCTTACTCCTACAATACACTTCGTCCATCTGTCGACGAATGCCACAAATGCACCGCTGTCTTCAGTTCTTCATCAGAAGTGACTCTTCGGTCCCCTGAAAGTAGCCCTACGGGGAGGAACAGGTGAAAGTCTGCGTTCAGGTGGCGTGAGATCAGGACTATAGAGAGGATGCTTTAACACCTCAACATGAAGATCACGACGCCCCTCGGATATCAATCCTCTGTGTTTAATCTTCGGCTCTTCAATAAGCGCCTCACAGTAACGAGCACTGTTGATTGTTGAACCTTTTGCCTGATAATGTTCCAATACTTCTGGTCCTTGCGATGAGAATCCCAGAATACTGTAAGCGTTGATTAATTTTCCAGCTGATGGTCAACTTTTCCTCGGTCTGTGATTGAGGATGTCTCTGTTCCATACTCTCCCATTTACTCAGAGTCTAATCCAAATTTAGTTTACAAATATCCAAACACTTCTGTTTATGCTCTTCCGTGAAAGAGTCCAAAGAGAAATCGGTTTCCTCTTCACTGCACCACAATGTTGTTGTACGTTTAAGTTTGATTGATGATGATCAAGTACCCAAGTGTTGAAACCAGTTTCATTGTTAGAGTTTGTTTTGTCCCCCACTTTTTTGGCTAGACGGTATAAAAACCATAATCATACCCCATAATTTCCATGAATGAATCAGTCTACAGTAAGTTCCCTTACATATGAACATTCGAGTTACGAACTTTTGAAGATATGAACTTGTGTTATCGATCACATGTTATAGATCACATAATACCTACAGAGAGTACCAGTGTCCCACGTACAGAAATGCATGTAGTATTCTCTTAAGGAACCGTAATGGAGGACCTCTGGAGGAAAATTGCAAATTTCCGGTAAATTTCCAGTATAACTCTGAGTTTAAGCGCATGTATGTGTGTGTGTGTGTGTGTGTGTGTGTGTGTGTGTGTGTGTGTGTGTGTGTGTGTGAGGAAGAAAGCAATAGACAGGTTGAAGAAGATTTCCAGAGCATAACCCTCTAACTACACCGTAAACACACTCTACCATGACCTGAGACCTGAGGCATGACTTTGCATTACTAAACACACATCCGGTCTATAGCTATGCTGTTATAGTTTCTATAGCAACAGCTCAATCACAGGGACGTGTAGAGAGGACGCTGCACATGAACATAAGAAAGCTGCACATTACACACAAGAGTAACGTGGTAAGGAGAAGATTATTTAAAATTTGTGGAAGAAGATTCTGCTGTCAGAGTTACAACATCTTCAGTAAGAACAGAAACTTGTTTTATACAGGCATAAGCATAACTGTATAGAGTACGGGACATTATACATGTTAGTATTTCCAATTTGTTGTGGTGTGAAAAAAACAACAACAACAAAAAAATTCATGATCATTTGTTCTAGCCTCAGAGGAGGAGTGGAGTGTAACTGAATTCAACAAAAAAAATATTCCAGAGAGATAATCTTGCGTTATTATACTCCATCATTATTTTAAAAATCTCAAAGACAAACGTGCACACACACACACACACACACACACACACACACACACACACACACACACACAGAGGACAGGTAGACACTCACCTTGACGAGTGTGTGCAGGCTCCGGGCGCTGAACATGGTGTGGATAAAAGAGCGATCATCTGCACTCTTTACGTACATCTGGAGCTGAGACGGCAGCGCTGACAACAGCTCGTACAGACCTGCACAGGAAGTACAGGAAACACACTGTCAGTGCACATGCTCTCACACACACACACACTTTTTAATTCTTTTAAAAATAAAACAAGTTCTTAAATCATGTTGTTTAAAATAATAACGAAAACAAGGTTCAGCAGTTTATGTAAGGAAAAAAAATCATTGTGAAAAAAAGTTAACTTTGTTTCAGAATTTGATTTAAAATGTGAAACTTTATAATACATCACATATATACTACGAATCTATATAATATACTGTATAGTAGATTCATTAATGTAAAGTGAAATATGTACATATATACATATATGGTTCAATGATTACAACCTGCAGCTCATCAACATCAAAAATTCATATTTCAAATTTTAGAATATTTCCTAATATTAATCAAAGCGGATTGACAATGGAGAAATTATGAAAAGTTATGTTCAATACTTGGTGTGTGTATGTGTGTGTGTGTGGGGGGGGGGGGGGGGGGATCCCTTTAGCATTAACTACTATCCGTTATTGTCAAACACTGCTGAGTGTTATTTATATTAGACCAGGTTGCTTTGATGGCAGCCTTCAGCTCATCTGTTCTGTATATACAGTTGGTTCGGGTGTTTCTCATCTTCCACTTGACAGAAAGCCAGAGATTCTTTATAGGTTTCAGTTCAGATGAGCTGGCTGGCCAATCAGACACAGGAATATCACAGTCAGCAAACCAGTTAATGGTAGTTTTGGCTCTGTTAGAAGGTGGTAAGTTTGACTGGAAAATGAAATCAGCATGAAATCTCCATAAAGCTCGTCAGCAGACGGAGACATGAAGTGCTCTGAAATCTCCTGATTAATCCCCTGCGCTGACTTTGGACTTGATAAAACACCCTGGACCAGACCAACACCAACAGATGACAACAGATGTCACCTCAAACCATCACAGACTGTGGAAACCTCACACTGGACCTCAAGCAACATGGATTCTCTCTTCCTCTAGACTATAGGAGCTTGATTATCAAATTAAATGCTAAATTTACTTTTCATCTAAAAAAGTGGACTTTGGAGCAACATTCCAGTTCTTCTCGTCCTTCGCCCAGGTAAGACGTCTGACGTCGTCTCTGGTTCAGGAGTGGTTGATGCTACCCGTTTCCTGTGTGGTGGCTCTTGATGCACCGACTCCAGACTCGAGTCTTGAATTGGACTTATTCCGGCTGCGGTCATCCCAAAGCACAAAGATTTTCACACTGATTTCCCTTAAAATCTATTAAAATACTCCTCGTCATTAAGACATTTTAAACAACAACAACAAAAGACTGTGTTTACACTTGAAAAAGATATAGTTATCAAAATAAACACCTACACTAGACATCTGCACTCATGGAAATGTATTAATTTTATTCACGGTCTTGTTTTGATGGAAACCTTCATGCTTGAAAACTTTCCAAGGGAGTTAAAGCATTAAAACTAATCCCACGTGACCTTCAGGAGTCACTAGTTAGCCGTGTACACTGGCCAATAAACTGTAATTACGACACAGAACCTGACTGGAAGCTGCACACACTGTATACGGAGTGAGAAGACCAGTGACCTGTTCCAGACTACACCTCACTTCCCTCTTTTGTCTCACTACTTCCTGTTTTTCCAGGAACTCAGAACTGAAAAAAATTTAAATCCCTCAGGTTTCATTACACCACTGTCTGTTTTCTCTCTCTCTCTCTCACACACACACACACACACACACACACACACACACACACACACACGTGCACAGAATTTTCCAACATTAATCTCACTTTTCCAAATTTCACACTTTGTCATGGACACTCTGTCCTCAAGTTTACTTAAAGGCTGAAGCATTTATAGAATGTTTATAAAGTATTTTTAATTTTTTATCATTGTTTATAAAAAAAAATTTAATTATGTGAGCTCCAGATTACATCAAGATAGTAATTGTCTCTACAGCATTGTCTCTATCATACAAGGTTTTTTTTCCTGTTTTTTTTTTTTTTTTTACTATAATGAAGAAACAATACAAAGACACATGTACTGACCATCTTTATAGCGATCACATGACGACAACTGGCCAATCACAGGCCACAAAAGTGTTATTGTTTAAAATAAATGCGCTCATTCTAACCAATTGTTGTAACTGTGTGTAACAACCGATGAGATTCTATTTATTTATGATTTACGGAAGGAGTCTCCAGTGTGAGACGAAGTGCTGTAAATAAGTTTACAGTCTTCGCATCTCTCCTGTCTCTCCACACCCCCTTGAAGCCCCGCCCTTACTTTCCTCTGCATCTCTGCACAGCCCCGCCCCTACTCTCTCTTTTCATCTTCAGACTCTTCTACCCTTTCAAGCTTTATTCACGTCGTGGCACCACGGAGACGTACAGTATTGTGGCCACAAGTTACTACAGGTCATCCTCGACTTACAAACTTTCGAGTTACAAATTTCTGCAGAAAATATGAACAAAAATCGCAGAAGTAGTTCATGTGTATTGTGTCTGTTTAAGAGACTCTTCTTATATGAGGTCACATTATGGGGGGGGGGAACCTAATCGGCTTGTGTGATCTCTGGGCAATACAAAAAAGGTGTTTTTGTTTGGTTTGTTCTTTGAACATCTGAATGTCTGAACACGACTAAGAACTGGATTTTGAAAAAATCGGGATCCTTTAACCTTCCCCTCATCAACTATTAAATAATATTAAAATAAAGTTCTTAGCCTCGAATAAGTCTTCTAATAGAAATCATTTTGTTGGGGTGTATACAGGACCTTGAAGGGTTTGTGCGGAGGCAACAGATGAACTGTAAGGAATTAAAAAGTCAGTTACTGAGCGCTAGCAGTGCTGTGGATGAAAACATGTGCTTCCTTCACGGAATGTTTTAATTTCATTTATTTATTAACAGCATGGGGTCCTTCGGCAGCTTGTACAAGAACATATTGAATGAACGCACAAAACTGATCCCGACAGATGCTCCGTGTTTTTATCTGACTGTAGTTCTGTGACAAAACATAAAAATAAATAAACGTGTCAATCAAACAAGGGGGCGTGGCTAAAAACGACAAGTCCGCTAAACCGTTCCAGAAAATTATTTGATCCCAGTCGCTGTTAGATGGGGATCAGTTCTTACTCACAAGGGCTTCTCACATGTGGAAACGTCTTCATCGAGTACATTCGCACGTGCTACCTGTTGAGAGCCGTGTGTGTTTTGGACCGAGGAGGTCATCATTATACGTCTGAATGAGAGACATAAAAACATAACGCAAATAAATTCAATTTCTTCTCTCTCACTCCGTCTATATGTCCCAACCCCCCCCACGTTCACTCAAATAAAGTGGAAATTTTCTTTCTGATGTAAGTGGAAACAGGGAGATCTTCCAGTGGCAACAAATCCTTATATTACACTAATGTATTCCTGAGAGAGAGAGAGAGAGAGAGAGAGAGAGAGAGAGAGAGAGAGAGAGATGGAGGGAGGAGAACAAACTGCTGGAAATCAATAAATTCCTCCTGAAGCACACGCCACTGCTCTGTCTCCATCATTCCCTCGTTCTGTCCCCGGATCACAGATGCTAGAAATTCTTTTCACTGCTGTGGAAAAATCTAGGCTTCTGTCAGCTGGGGAAAAAAATTAATTCATCTGGTTCTGTTCTAGCCCTCTCTCTACTACCGTCCCATGTGCACTCCTTCTCTCCACCCGGCCCCGCCCACTCTCTCTCCACCCGGCCCCGCCCACTCCCTCTCTCCATCAGTCCCTGTGTGATCCCGCTCTGCCCGTTCCTGTCTGATCTCTCCATCCATCAACTGCAGAGAAAACCAACACCTAACCACACACCTTTTCACACACACACTGACACACACAGAGACACACAGAGACACACAGAGACACTGACACACACAGAGACACTGACACGCCGACACGCCCACAGAGACACACACAGACACTCCCAGAGACACACACGCGCACTGACACGCGCACCGACACTGACAAATAGTTTATCTGTTTCCAAAGCTTTCCTCCTTCTGTGTCTCATTTTCTCTCTTTTTCTGTCTCACTCTGTCTTTCTCTTTCACCATGTCTTCTCACTCGCTCGGATTCTTCCCTTTTTCTTTCTTTCTTTCACCACACGTCTTTGTGATCTTTCACACGTCTTTGTGATCTCTCTCTCTCTGGATCTCTCTGGATCTCAGATCTCTCTTCTTCTGACTCACAATACGTCTGTCTCGGTCCCGTCTTGCTCTTTGTTTGTCTTTCTGTCCTTCTCTGTGTTTACCCTTATCTCGCTCTATTTATTGATGCCTTTCTCCCTCTGTGTTTCTGTCTCTCTCTCGATCACTCTTGCTTTTTATCTGTTTTATCTTCCCATCCTTTTCTGTCTCTCTCCACATTTCCACGTCTCTCTTTCTCTCTCCAGGCCGTCTGTATGTGAGCGCTTATCTGTTTAGTGGTGCCGTGTTAGCGGTTATTGTGATTGGAGAGAAGCGCAGGCTCAGAATAACACGGTAAACTTTAAACACGCTGAATAAAACCTCAGCTGCAGAGACGCTCGCGCCGCGGGGACGCCGATTCCCCTCCGAGCTGCTCTCACCATCACGTTGGTTAAAGTGAGGTTTAAATCGCTTGTGTTTTATAGATCAGCTCTATTTATCGATGAGGCTGTGAATCAGGGAGAATTTTGGATTTGATCGCACTGATGTTGGTCTGATTTTGTCTCAAGCGGTTATATTTATTAACGATTTTGAAAAAAAAAAATCCATACCCATCTACTAAAGAATGAAATCCTTTGATTGTGTAAACAACATGTCTTATAGAAAAAAGAAAAAAAAAGCTTTTAATCCCCTTTAATCTTCTGCTCCACACTCCAGCCCAATAGGTGGTGGTATTGCACCAACAGCTTCATTAACTCAAAGAAGCAGCGGTAATTTTACATAATGTGGATATTTACAGGAGATGGGTGTGGTTTGTATTTTCTGCAAGAAGGTGTAGGAAACATTTAAGGAACTCCACAATTAAATTAATTTTTTTCTAAATAATTTGTTTACATTAAATTTCAACTTAAACTAATTGAATGAAACTTTACTGAACATTACACCTTTTAATATTTCTATCTTAAACTATTTAAATTTGCTTTAAATAATAAAAAAAAAATGTGAATTAGAATTCTTAATTCAGAGATTGTGACTTAAACACATGTTACTTTTGTTTGCACACTTGTGTGTGTTTTTTTGTCTTTCAGTATAGTTCTTGAATAGTTTTGTTCATTTATGGTGTTAATTTATGATGTTGTGCAGTATGAGGGCCTTGGTAACGGAGGAACGCTGTGTTGTGTCACTGTGTACTGAACTGTATATGGTTGAAATGACAATCAAAGCCTTACTGAATTGACTTGATTGATAAAAATCACATGATTTTAATTGTTGATTAGTTTCCTTCAACAGCACATCCTCGAGTGTTTTATACATAATTTTATTCGTCCAAGAAATCGATCAGGCGATAATAATACCGCAATCAGATTATATCATGTAAGGAAGCGACTGAAGCGATCAAATCATTACCAAGATGCAGGTCTATGAATACGCAAATGAATAAAAGAGCCCAACAAAATCCTGCTATCCCGACTCCGCCCCTCCACTCAGGTCAAGGACTTACCCGAATGTTTTCTTGCACCGCTTCGGAAAACAAATCGCAGGGACGTCAGGATCATCAGCGCAACCTTCGTTCCAAAACCGGATCGTCTCCAAACCACCGGCAGGAAACACGAGGGCTGACGCGAAATACATCAGCGTCGTCCGTCCGAGCGCTTTTTTTCCTTTCCTGCCGCCGCGCGGGCCAAAAAACTCAACCGAGTGCAATTAAAAACCGTCAGAAAGCTAAACTCCAACCCAAACACCGGCATCTCAAACAATCCCGATGAAAGACAGAGATGAGCTGCTGGACGCGGACGAGAGAAAGACGGCAAGATGAAGTGCTCGAGTCAGCGAGGGAAGGAGGAGGAAAGGAAAACAACGCGATGGCAGCGCTCCTTGATCAACGTTATGCTAGGTTTTGACAATTAAATCCCAGTTTCCTGCCATGTAGACAGAAGCTACAACCCACTGTGTGTGTGTGTGTGTGTGTGTGTGTGTGTGTGTGTGTGTGTGTGTGTGTGTGTGTGTGTGTGTGTGTGTACTGTTTGGCAAGGCTAAAATATTATGAGTAGAAATTATTGGTCCTATAACAAAAGACAATTCAGGCTACCTTCTTCAATTTACGCTTTTTATCCAGGCTCATTGAATTAGCTCCGCCTCCAGGAAGGACATAAATAATAGGCGCGGATCAAAACATCGCTATCAAAAAGCGATGTAGCTGAATAGCAGCTAGCAAGCCAGTTAGCTAAGCAGTTAGTAGGAACGGGAATCAGCGGTCACCTACTGATACCTCAGTGGCGAATCATTTGAAACTGCGATTCTAAAAGTATTACGATTTTATACATATGCTGATCCGATCGATTTCGTTACAATTTTAAACCTTTAAAAACGGTTTAATGAGTAGGTAAATGTAGCGCGTTTCTTATAACATCACTTAAAAAAACAGGGGCAGCATTTAAACAATACAAACTAACTTCAAATACAAGAGTCTAACATTTGACTTCAAACTGAATTCAACACAAAGTTACACTGTTACTGAGCAGCGAGCATCTCTTTCCTCTGCCAAAATTATAATTTCTAAACAAACTTGGCAAATGATTCAGGACTACCACGTGGGATAACGATGTGTAAATAGTTCAGAGGGCGCCACCTGTAGGATTATAAAGAAATTTTACTGCCTCAAACGCCTCCAAAGTCTCCAAACTCAACCTGACAGTGAGCGCGTAGATACTAAACAAATTCCAACCTACATGCTATGCTAATTCGCTAGCTGACTTGTGAAATAGAAAGTGTCGTTGTCATGGTAACCATATGTTCGGCAACTGATAAGTAAGTTATGGCAAAAGTTAGAAATGCAAATCCGAGGACAATCTGATACTGAAAAAAAAAAAAAAAAACCTTGTTCAAAACGCAAACTAGCTGATCCACAGTTGTTAGCAAGCTGGTTAGCTAAGTAGCTAGCGAACTCTTAGCATGAGCTTGTACATAGCCCCGCCCACAAATAAGTTCAGTGCTGCGAGTTCACTTCTAAATAAATTCTCGTCACAGTGTGGTTCAAAACTGATGAGCTATGATACAAGTACAATTAGCAAGTATTAAATATGAGCAACACTGTGGTTACTATAGTAACAGATTTGGCTGGAGTTTAACACACACACACACACCGTATGCCACAGTCTCAATCTATCAGGCTGGCGGTTTGCTGAAGCTTCCAGACTGTTTGTTAAAAAGTGTGTGGAGAAAGCGAGAGAGGAGCGCGGCGACCGCACCGCACGTCTCAGGGCAACCCGACACTCATCCATCAGACTTTTATATCCCTGCTCGTTATTATTTTCTAATAGATCACCATCACATATTAAAGTGTACTTTCCGAAAGGGAAGAGAAGGAGCGGGACGGAGGCCAGGGGAAGAAAAATGGGAGCACAGTGTGGATCCTGGAGACGAGCTCTACGTCCAGCGTCCAGCTGAGGGCTTCTGAACACGTATATACACACACACACACACACACACACACACACACACACACACACACACACACACACACACACACACACACACATCCATCCATCCACAAGTCCCATGATGATTTCTAAAAGTAAAAAAGTAAAAAAAAAAATCAAGTACATAAGAACTTCTTTAGTATCAAGGCCAAGGGTAACTGTGGAAAAGCCGGAGAGATCCACGGCTCAGACGGGAGAACCTGTCGACAGGACAACAACAGTCTGGACACGCTACAGCGCTGGGATTTATGGGAGAGTTATAGCGCATTCTTCCAAAAAAGCATGTTGGACGAAACCTGTGTAAAATGTTTTCTGGTTGGATGAGATGAAAAATGAAATTGTACTTTTTGGATTTGGCACAAAGCGCAAACGCGTAACAGAAACCCAGAACTGCTCGCCAGGCTGAGAACGTCTGTGACGCGTGGTGATGGTGATGGTGGTGGTAGCATCATCGTGTTCAGGGTTACTCAGCCCCTTGGTTGCTTCTCCGCTTTACTCCTCTTTTTCCTCTCTCACTGGCGTCATGTCCTCCTCTAGGCGGAGTCGTGTCTGATTTGAACTCAATCCCTGATAGATATTTTTCCAAAATTTCATCCTGGATTATTTTTGATCGCTCCTTAATCCTCATGATGGTTTGTTTAGGTATGTTCTCAAACCCATTCTAGCTTCTTGCAGGAAAAGGATGTAATTATATTGAGATCACATCACACACACACACACACACACACACACACACACACACACACTACTTTAGATCAAGACTATCGATTTTGAATCAATCGATTAAATTCAGTATCACTAATGTTTACAGTCTGATTCGTCTCAAGCAGCTAGATTTCTTAAGGTCTTTGAAATGGTAAAAACCACTAAAAGTATCTAATACACTAAAATGCTGTTTAACTGCCTGTACACGCAGGCCTTAGCCTTTACTACCATTAGTCCTCGTCTCTCATCTCGTGTGTCTTTCTTATTAATACACAGAAATCACATCCTGTAAGGCAGCAGGATTGTGCCATTGGTTTTGTTTTTTTCGTTTTTTTAATCACTTTATGTTGTTTTAAATGCACAATTATTTGCCTACATCTCCTCCTTGAGCATTTTCATTCCTGTGATCGTCTGCTCCATATACGAACGTTCTAGAAAATTTCCCGGAGTAATAACGATAAGGACGATCGCGACACGATCTGAAAACCCGTCACGAGATGATATTTTCAGACTCAACGTTTTTTTTTTTATTCTGTAAAAACAATCCGTAAGCGCGCGCGCACACACACACACACACACACACACACACACACACACACACACACACACACACACACACACACACGGGTCTGGTTTTTACATGACTAATCTTTAAAAGCAGATTGCGCCCGAGCGACAGAGACACGGCCGTACTGATGGGGACGTGTTTTATTTGGAAACAGGACGCAGGCGAATCATTGGCTATAATGACCGCGATCGCAAACGAAGGTCTGCATTCCGAGTTTGTCTGTACGGATCAACACCACCGGTACGTCATCAGCGCAGCGTCTACCAGGTCTGATTTCAAAAACATACAAGCAAATACGCACTTTCTTGACGAATTCTGGGGCGGAAAGTTGATGGACTTGAAGTCGGCGAGATTCCAAAGTAGGAATTTCAAGAAGGGATTTTTTTTTCTTTCTTGTACTGTATATAGTTTTATTATATATAATTACTGTACAGTAAGTAAAACACAGAACACTGTACAGTACGGTACATACTTCGTCCTCTCACACGTTAATCAATTAAAGGTGCAGTCTGTAATTTTTAAAAGTGCTTTTAAAGCTTCAATCACATCATTTTGGAGAGATTTTACAACACCACAGATTCACGATGCTCCCGTTACATTTTATCGCCTAATTACTTTATTTAAAGCGTCATTTTGCCTTTTCCCAGCCCTGAAATTAACCATCAATTAACAGAAATTAACTCAGCCGAGGTAATCCTTAATTTCCCTAAGATTCTTCTTTAAAAGTGCCTCACAACACAATAATTAATTACACGTCCAAACCTCATGAACACATTTGTTTTTAATAAGAATCTGTTGTCGAAGCTCTGATTAACTCCCCCAGCTGGACTGAAGTTACAAGTTCGGTTACTGTACCTGTGTCAGGGCCCGGTCCTGTAGCGAGAGCCGGCATGGTTACGGTTTAGCGCGGTGAAGCGGGTAGCACTTCCTGCGTAATCAGACGAGGCGCTGGACAGCCACTCCCCCAGGAGGAAGCTGAAGACCCGGGCTTAGGCCATGGACTCACCTGAGACGCACAGAGACCAGATACACGTCAGTCAACTGCACCGAGACTGCAGAAACATTCACTCCTACTAAACATCTTCAAACAGGAATGAAAAAAAAAAACACAACTGAATGCAAAAGTTTTCATCCTGTTAAAATGACAAGCAGATGGAAAGGAAATTTATACACTCAGGATTCTATTAAAACCAGCAAAATAAATACTGATTGTTTTAGTTATAATAATAATTTAAAATATCATGAAAGTGTTTGTTTACATCACAGCGCTTTTTAATCCCGGATTCTGATTGGACAGAAAAGAGTGAAGATTTTTTTCTCCAACATCACAGCATTTATCATTTGAATGCAGCTTAAACAAGGAAAACAAGAAAAACAAGGGGAAAAAAATGATGTTAGATGTTTTGACTTTGTTCACGTGGAATTTAAATGAACACTCAATCACGTTTATTTTTTTTTATGTACAGCGCCATCTATTGAATTTTGTAATGAACTAAAACATTAACAGGTTACCGTAAAGCGCACAGACTGAAAGTGTGAGATTGCGTAATTGCACACTCAAAAGCACATGTTTAAAAAAAAATGGACAGCGCCATCTGTTGAAATTTTGAGATAACTTTGAACTATGGATTTTTTAAGGTTGATTTTTTTATGATATACTTTTTCCATTTAAAATTTCAAAGTAGCACATCTTCTCTTCCTGTGGGCCGATTGTGAAGAACCGACACCGGGACTGGGGGGAGCTCAGTGGTTAAAGCACTGGACTACGGTTCGGAGGGTCCCAGGTTCAAATCCCACGACTGCCTGGTTGTCCCTGCTGGGCCCCTGAGCAAAGCCCGTAACCCTCAATTGCTCACATGCATAATGAAATACAAAATGTAAGTTGATCTGGATAAGAGCTTCTACCAAATGTCTAAATGTACATGTTACCTCAAGCTCGGCCAAATACACCTGTGAAAACCACATAAAAATTCCTTCAGTAGTTTTTACAGACTGACCATTTGGACAAGAATAAATTTAAAAAAGGTCAAGTTAGAGATATTTTTCCCCATATATTAAAGTTTTTATTTTATATATATTAGTATGTATGTTTTTGAAGAAGAAGGCTGTCGTACTTTTACTAATTAAATTAATAAATAAATAAGAAATCCAGACTCATGATTTTTGACGATGCAGTGAAAATAAATTTTCATTGGTTTCTCTTTTTCACCTTCAGCACATCATTAATAAAATCTTCAGCTCCCATCGCTCGAAGTTAACAATCCCAGCTCTCGACATGTGCAGGAAGGTGATGCAAGAGCTTCTGGAGTTTTGGAGCAGGACAGAAAGGAACTCGTTGGCCCGAAAAAACATTCCCAAATTAAATTCCGATTGTTTTTTGGTTTTTTTTTTTCCATCCAGAGGCTCAGAGAGAGAGAGAGAGAGAGAGAGAGAGAGAGAGAGCGCGAGAAAGCACCAGGGCCTGGGCCGCGGAATCGAAAACACCTGATCGCTTAATATCGCCCTGAAGACCGATAACCGCTGACCTGAAGGAAGAAATGACAAAAACGGAGGGATGAATAATGAAGGAGCCACATGTAGTCGGCCTTTCTGTATCCAACAGCCATGTGGAGAGGAGAGAGGGGAAGAATAAAGAAAACACTTGACTGTAATAAAATAAGTGCTGTTTCCACATCGTCGAGTCGGAATCCTGCAGCGCTCTGCTGCCTCCTGCTGGCCAGCTCATACACTGCGGCTAAAAAGAGCTTCGGATCTTAGACGAATCTCATCAGTGCGATAAAACACATGTGTCTCTAAACAAGAGCGGCGTTCCGGTAAGCTATAGCACGATCACAAAACACAAGAAATGTCCTTCTATAACATTAGTCTAATAACAGCTGATCCGGGATTCACATCTCACCTACCTACAATACAACTCTAATATAACTTTATACAAATTTAGAATTAATATAAACACCTGCACACACACACACAAGTATTCGCTCAACTGCATTTGAACTTGAGTAACATCCAATTCATAAACCATCCTTGCTTTGTGCACTGGTGCGCAGTCATGTTGGGAGAGGAAGGGGCCGACCCCAAATGAAACTGTCCAAAGAGCCTTTGTATGCTGAAGCATTAAGAGCTCCCAACTCCTGAGCAACAACCCCACACCAGTTCCAGCATGACTGCGCACCAGTGCACAAAGCAAGCTCCATACACACATGGATGAGCAAGTCTGGTGTGGAAGAACTTGACCATCCTGCTCAGAGTCCTGACCTCGAACCCGACAGAACACCAGCGGAGGGCGGAGACTGTGAGCCACGCCTTCTCGTCCAACATCAGTGTCTGATCTCACAAATGCACTTCTGGAAGAACGGTGAAAAATTCCCATAAACACACTCCTAAACCATGTGGGCGGCCTAACCAGAAGAGTTGAAGCTGTTATAGCTGCAAAGTGGGCGGAGCCAATGTCATATTAAACCCTATAGATTAAGAATTGAATGTTACTAAAGTTCATATGCATGTGAAGGCAGGCGAGCGAATACTTTTGGCTGTACATAAATATTTTATATTATACTATTTATTGGTCAGAATTGTGGTTCTAGAAAACTGGACTTGGAAAACCAATTGATGCTAAAATAGATGAATAAATAATTACATAAATAAACCCATCCATTTAAACATCAGCTGACGTAATTGTTTGCATTCTGTACACACATTACTGAGATATAAATATATAAGATAAATATATAAAGATAAATAAAAGATAAATATATAAATCTCACATTGTTTAATCAAACCTTTAAAAAAGAAAGTTTAATTTCCTAAAGTTAGGTCAAACAGGAGGTCATTTATTTTTACACATTTTATTTAAGTTATAAATAGAAAGCAGTTGATTGAAAAAAAGTTCACAGATTTGCTCCCCATTTCTCATTTTCTTCGCTTTTATAGACAAAACAAAAAGTATTTTTGAAAAACTTACAGATTTTTTTTTCGTGATGTTTGAGAAAAGTATGACGAAAATACTATTCAACCATCACAGTATCAATTTTATATAATTATTTTCTCACTCACACACACACACACACACACACACACACACACACAGGTAGGTCACAGGATCTGCCTTTTCTCAACCAATACATAAATAAATAAAAATAAAATAAACTACATTCATCTCTTAGAAATGAACAAATCTAATTTTGTCGTCAGGTCGTCTCAGTATCATTTCATTAATAAATAAATTAAACAGGTGGTTCATGGGTAGCTAATTGATGAACTGATTGTTTAGAATGAATAAATAAGTAAATAGTAGAAAGATAGTAAATAAATAAACACAAACATCAAATGCAACAGATTACAATTATGATTATATGAAGTGAATAAATGTAACCGTCTCTATCCATCTTCGAGTAAGTGCTTTTGTAGCTGGATATAATATCTGACTCTATATGTAACTTCCCCCAGCTGCTGGGTGCCTGAGGCGAGTGTTTTGGGAGCGTCGCTCTCTCTCCCACTCCCTCCCTCCCTCCCTCCCTCCCTCCCTCACCCCCTCACTCACTCACTCACTCACCCCCTCACTCACTCACCCCCTCACTCACTCACCCCCTCACTCACTCACCCCCTCACTCACTCACCCCCTCACTCACTCACCCCCTCACTCACTCACCCCCTCACTCACTCACCCCCTCACTCACTCACCCCCTCACTCACTC
>JAAGKR010005890.1:0-28964 GCA_011419295.1 Clarias macrocephalus
AAAAAAAAAAAAAAAAAAAAAAAAAAAAAAAATCCTCACAAGACCTGCTTTTTTAAAGAAATGCTCTGACCCAGTCATATACCTATCATAATTGGTCTAGTCAAAGTCACTCAGATCTATAAGCTATAAATATATCTATAAGCTATAAGCTATTTCCTATTTTTTATACTGTATACCTCATAGACAGGTGCCATTGTATAATCAGTGTTATTGGCGGCATGGTGGCTTAGCACTGTTGTCTTTCACCAATTGCTGAAAATGTTAATGCTGGTTATAATTGAAAGGTACTAGAATACCCAGTGCATTGCAGCACTGTCCAGGAGGATGCATTAAGGCAGACCAATCAGAACACTCATTCTGAGCCCTGTCCACTACGAAAGCACCTGTAGTCATCATATGAGAATTAGAATTTAGCAATGGGACAATAGAATAAGGTGGCCTGGTCTGAGAAATCCTGTTTTATATATATATATATATATATATATAAAACAGGATATATATGTGAATGGCTGTGTATGTGTGTGTGTGTGTGTGTGTGTGTGTGTGTGTGTGTGTGTGTTACCTTACCTGGAAAAGAGATGGCACCAGGGAGCACCTTGAATCATTGGTTCACACTTGGGACTGTGTTGAGCTTCAAAACAGAGCCTCCATAACACAAACCATGCAACTAAAGCACTTCTGTGCAATAACGATCATATGGTTGACCTTTGCCAATCTTTGAGTACTATGTATTGCTTTTATATTGAAATAATAATATATTAATACAAAAATATAGCCTAAGGTATGCTCAGTATAAAGCTGTAATGTAAGTGAATGTATCAGGTATATGTTAATGAAGGATAAATAAATAAATGCAGCTATTAAAAATTTATTTGGCCCATATAATCAACAGTGATTTTGTTAATAAATCATGAACCCGCTACTCTTGCAAAAACTTTTGGTTATTATTCACCGCATCTCCATTCAACTATTGTAAGTAACATGAAACAGAAAGCAATATAGATGCACTGATCCGTTCCAGATGGAGCAGAGAGGGAAAATGGTATGACCGAAAAGAACGGATGCTCACTGGGTGTTTTTTGTTTTTTGAGAAGAGAGTTTTTTTTTTTTTAAATAATCAAACCAGCTCATCTGTCATCAGCAACAATGCAACAGTTCAAGTCGCTGAAATCAAAGATTTTCCTATTGTCATATTTGATGGGAACATTAATTGAAGCTGTATCTTGACTTGTATCTTCATTATTTTATACATTTTGCTGCTGAAGTAAAGATGAAGTATAGATTAGAGATTTACGTGAGCAAGCAGATGTAGAGGGGTTTCAATTAAACTGGTCAAGGACTGTATTGTAGCAGGTGATCAGTGATCCTAAAAGTTGTCATGAGCTTGGGTCATGAGCTTGAGGGATAAATTATCTCAGTCCAAGTCAAGTCAATGTTACAAAATGTGTATAGTGCTTTTAACAGTGGTCCTCACTGCAAAGCAGCTTTACAATCAGAAATGTGAGACAATGTGTATGAATTAAAATGATCAGATAGTCCCTGATGAGCAAGCAGAGGGCGACGGTGGCAAGGAAAAACTCCCTGAGATGGCCGTAGGAAGAACCGGACTCAACAGGAAACCCATCTTCATTTGGGTGATAACAGATAGCAGGGATTGTTTTGCAGTCATACTGTGTCATAGGCTGCTGCAAGTTCAATATAACAGAAAATCTGTTTACTGTAAATTAATATGGAGTCTGGTTCGTTATTGGTGGCTCTGTCTAGGCCTTGTGAGTTGCCACTATAGTCTTTGGAATCATCTGTGTACAAGGGTGTGGTAAACTGAATGCAGCTGAAAGTGGAAGTAGCTGGTTACGGACCTGATAAGATCTTTTAGACTGATGATAGAGTGGCCCAATGTACACCTATCAGCCATAACATTAAAACCACCTGCCTATTATTGTTTAGGGCCACAAAAACGCCACCAAAACAGCTCAGATCCATAGGCATGGACTTTGAAGGTGTGTACCCAGACATTACCAGCAGATCCTTTAAATCCTAAATGTAGTTCCTTTATGAATCAGACTTGTTTGTCCAGAACATTCCTCAGATGCTCGATCAGAATGAGATTTAGGGAAATACTGTAAGAATGTAAGTTGACACCTTGAACTCTTCACATTCCTCAAACTATGCATAAAGAAAATGGATGGGCACATTATCCTACTGAAAGAACCCACTTCCATTAGGCAAATCAGTTGTAGTGGTGTACTTGGTATCCAACAGTGTTTATGCAGGAGGTACATGTACGTACACGTTAATGCTAGAACACAGAGCTTCAGCAGGACATTGCCCAGAGCATCACACTGTAAATTGTAATTTGTGTGAATGGGGACCTCTAGCGTTAGACTAGAGTAGTATCCTGGCACAAAAACAGACAAACAAACAAACAAACAAACAAACAAACAAACAAACAACTCGCTCAATTCAAAAACGTAAATGGCAAACTGTTCCGCCACCGAAACGATTCCTAATTACTAAATGCCACACATTATCAACAGGAATAATTTCTTAAATTGAATCTGTGAAACATTGTAAAGGAGTCTAAAAGGTTTGTTATTCTTCTGGAAATTATAACCCCTTATTAACAAAGTTATCATATCATATTTACTATTTATTTATTATAGTAAATAAATAATTGTTTATTTATATATTGTTTGCTTGGCCACTTGAATTGGTTTAATACAAACCTCAAACCACATCAACTTTTAGGAATAAAGCTCTATAGCTGTAATGAATATGTTGAAATATTAATATAATATAATTATTATAATAATAGGACTATTATTTTGTACTTTACTTTTAGACAGTTCCTTGGATAAATCATCATCATCATCATCAGCAGCATCATGATCATCATCTTAAATAATTTAAATAATTCAACTTAAATAATTCTTTGGATTGTGTAAAGCTGCTTTGCGACAATGTCAATTGTTAAAAGCGTTATACAAATGAAATTGAATTGAATTGAATAATTTTTGGCAGTCCCAAATTTCTTTCATCCACTTCTTCTTTCTAAATAGTGATGATCCTGACTAATCATGCAAAAGACATGAGGCTAGTCAGTTATATGACCTAAAGTAACCCTCGGATAACTGTCCCACTCTTTAAATCCTTTCAAGTAAAAACAAGATTCGTACAGTTATGTTGCATTGATTAGTTACATTACAATAGGGTGGAAAAAGAATCACAACATCTCGGGCAGATGTAATGTTATATAAAACGTATTATTTTAATAAAACATAAAAAAACATTTACAGGCTTTGCATGATTTAACATACCTTGTAGTTAAAGAGAATAATAAACAGAAATAAATAGGCTTATAGTAAAAGAAAAATAAGGATTACAAAAGAAAATGTATGAAACAGAGAATGTCACTTAACTTAAAGTTTTAAATTCCAGTGTTCAAAGCTATTTACAATAATAATTTGCAGCATCAGACTAGAATTATTCATTAATTGTGAAAACATTTTTCCATAATATATCGACTTAATTATTAAAAACATGGCTGACTTACAAACCTAAGAAATGTTCTGCACTGTACAAAAGCCCAATCTTATGAAAAATGTTGCTGTGAAAAGCTGACACATACAGCAATGAAGTTCTAAGCGAGGCACAATATATACTGCTATACTGTGCGCAACACACAGCAAGATTTACCAGTTCTAAAGGGAATGACAGAAAAGTAACACAAGAACCACTGCAGTGTTTCTACAGTCACCATTATAAAGGATTTCTGTGACTCATTTACATAACGGTCTATGTCTATTCAGTTTATTCAGTATCCTGAGAAATACCTTGTCACAGTGAAGTGTGAGCTACAACATTACATGTATTGCACAAAGGTCACAGTATTTTTAGTGCACCCTAACTGGCACTCTTTGGATTTGAAGCATGTGCTTGAATTAAAGCATATAAAAGGATAAAAGCAATAGACTGACATACCTGAGAGATCATTTAATTTGTGAATTATTATCATAATTTAAAAAAAATAAATATCTATTTATGTTTTGGTCATTAATGTCCCAACTGGTAATGATATTAAACGACATTCTAAAATTGATATTTTGACAGTATTGTAGGCGAATGAAAATATCCTCGTTCTTTGCACTGTTGCATTACATTATCATCGTTATCATTATTATGATTTATGCACCATGTAATGTGGTCCCTGATTTAAAAGATTAGGCTGCAAATACACATATAAATAGCATTGCTTGGTTTAGTCATTAATTCAGTTTGGATCATATGAAATTCAACGACTACTACTGCACATCATGTCATCATTTTCATATATGACAGTTCTCTTCTAAATCGTTTAAAAACCTCTCAGCATTTTATTATCATACCAAATCATCTGTTCTGTTTGAGGGAAAATAATCTAGTTCAAAAGTTCACTAAACAATATTAAACCATACTTATAATGTACTGTATCTGATTTATACAAAGGGCCCAAAATGTATACACACTTTAATAGTTATCTATGCCCTTTTTTAAAAACTCGAATTGAATGATGTCAGATATGTGTAGTATTATGTTTCCTCTAAAGATGTCAGTAGGAGTTTCATGATTGACTCCGAGAAATAAACGCCTCTCTTCTGACGACCACATGATAAAGTCAATGATGATGCGCTTACTGACATCTTTAGAGGAAACATTATACTACACATCGGGCAAGGGCAGGGATTACAACTGTGGAGGTGTGTATACATGTTTTGGGCAGCTGTGTATTACAGAGTGTAAAACCAGATCAGATCTGAAAAGTAACATATGACTAGAACATATAAAAGTGCACATGCGTGCATATTTGTAAAGAATTAAAATCAAAAGGCCAAAATCTCTTATTTGCACATGTGCTTGTGTGTGAATGGTTTCTCCTGATATTTCGATTTCTATTATTTATAACTCAAAGATAAATTACAAATAGGTATTTCAAATTTGTAATATATTTTGGGACGCCAGTTCAATTGGAACAAAGTTTAACCAGGTCATACCATCTTCTCGTCTTTCCTGGTGCCTCCTACCCTTTGGCAACTCCCCAGGGCTGCAGACTGGCATGCGGCATGATGAACTGTGGTGGAGGGTTCTGGAAAACGTAGTAGCCCAGAACAGGAGCAGGTGGGGCAGTGCACACAGGTGTGAGGAATACAGGACTCTTCTTTTTATACTGAGACCACACTGGCGTTGGGTGGTACAAGTATTGAAGTCCTGCGCGCTTTAGTTAAATAAAGTAAAAATAGTACAGTTAATAAATGCTCATAATAATATAAATTACATCATTTCTAATATACTACTACTACTACTACTAATAATAATAATAATATATCTTTTCATTAATTTCATATTCATTTTATTTGCTTGCTTTCAATAAAAAAATATGTCAAATCAACTGATATTTGGATTTTTTTTTTATTTATGTGATAATACATTTCCCATCATACAATCTGAAAAACTATTTATAAATGAATCTTTAAAAGTACTTTATTACTTCTACTATATCTACTATAGTTCCTTTTCACACAATTTTAATAGCCATTTCCCCAATATTTTCATAGAAAATATTAATAAGTGTGCCTTTTTGTCCAAGGTAACAGATATATCAGAAGATCCTTGGGTAATGTTTTTTGACCTACCTGAGTTGTAGGGATCTTCCGTGGCTTTGGCTCCCTCATCCTGGGCTTCATAGCAATTACAAAAGACTTGTTGTCACCCGGTTTCTCATCTTTCACGTTCGCTTTCACGCTCCCCACCTCTCCTTCTTTTATCTCATCCTCCGCATCACTGGAATCGTCCGAGCCACAGTCAGAGGTTGCCGAGTGGTAGTCTGATGTCTCCACATTCACCGAATCTGAGCTTTCCTGATGCAAGCCAGACTCCTTCTCGTCTAGCGCCTCCTCCCCTTCTTC
Source organism: Clarias macrocephalus (assembly GCA_011419295.1). Classification (NCBI taxonomy): domain Eukaryota; kingdom Metazoa; phylum Chordata; class Actinopteri; order Siluriformes; family Clariidae; genus Clarias; species Clarias macrocephalus. Next base: position 5,943 of record JAAGKR010005890.1, read on the forward strand.
CTCACTGAAGCGAGCCACTATGAAAGGTCTGCAGTTTTCACCTGACCTGTTGGGGAGTATAAAATGTGTTCAGGTTTTGAAAATTGACAATATATTTCAAATATGTTTTGATCACACTTATATTCTGTATAGTTTCTATAATATACCATTATGTCAAAAAGATCTGAGACTGCTCCTCAATATCGAATCTGTCCTGATCATCAAGAGTCTAAGATCCTTTGGTCACAGGATTTTAGTGGGGTCAAGTTCAAGGACCGAGACAGGCATCTGGCCCATAGTTTATAAGACATGTATTGTGTATCTCTGGCCTGATGGAGTGTGGAATTAGGAGTGACGTCTTAGCAGCGACAGTCAGATTTTTTATAAGTTTAATAAGTCAGACCCTGAACCATGAATCCTAAAATGCTTCCTAGCACCTACTTTAAGTGTTGTCACAACTATTACTCTAATGCTATTTTATTTTAATATAGAATTTAGATGCAGTTAAAGGTCCTGTAGCATCTACTGAATTTCAAATCGTTTGTTGGCATGGAAGGAATAACTGTATTTGTTTTACAACCTTTCTTGCCCATCCACACTATAGATACCATTAATTGTGGAGTTGACATCAAGAATAAACTTCACATGGGCATTAAACTATCCATCCATTCATCCTTCCTTTATATATACTGCTTTATATACCCCTCTGTGTGGGGTAGCTCAGGGCCTGGAGCCTATTCAAGGAACTTAAGGGTACAAGGGTGGGTATACTGATGTGCCAAAACATCACAGAGCACAAGCAAACACGCATTCACAATCACACACTACGGGCAATTTGGAACCCATCCTCATTTGGGAGATAATAGATAGCAGGAACAGTTTTGCAGTCATACTGTTTTTAATGTATTTCTGTATTACAGTATTATAGTAAAGGTAATTTATACCGCGTAAACTTACCGTGCTGACACCTCAAATGGGTCAATCCATAATGTGATTTCACGGGGAAGTCCCAGTTCTGATGGCCTTAGCTTGCTTTCCTCACAGGCTTGTAGCAAGGCGCCATCGCTGAAGCAAGGTGTGCTCTTGTTTATTCTTATGCACCTGAGAAGAGTCATATTGGGCTTACAATGAGATCAAGTCCTACAAAAAAAACTTTTAATCCTGCTAGTTAGGTTGGATCCCAATCTGATCCAAAAAAAAAAGTGTTATACAGTATTAACACTTGTTTACCTGTATGCCTGTCCTTTGTCAGGATTTTCCGGGTACCAGTGGTTGGTGTACTTCTCACACAACAGTTCTTGTAGTTTAGCGGCGAACGCGTTGGCCTTGCATTCATCAACATGTCCTCGCTCCAAGGCCAAGCGTTTCAGGAAGTTCACAGCAGCACTCACTTCTCTCTTCATCCCCTTGCTGCAAAAATGTAATTCCACCTTAATTATTATTGAATGTACTTTGATTTCTGGTTATACATTGTCTATATGTTTTCAACACAATTCATGATATGGCTTTATTGAGATGTTTATTAATTTCCTGTTTTTCATTGAAAAATACTTTTTTTTTGTTATGTCTGACTGGAGTGCTTTTAAGTTTTTAAAAACTTAAATATGCCCTTTATTATGATGGAATAAATTATTATTATTATTATATATATATATTTTTTTTTACATGTATTTGCTTTTAGGCTTTACATTAGATTTTGGAGCATGGCTGTACAGATTTGTTCATTCTCAATGGTGTTCATGTGGACCCTTTGCATACCCATTCAAGTTACTCCACACCAACTCTTGTCAAGCCACATCTGAATCACCCTCACTTTGTGCACAGGGGCAGTGTCATGCTCGAACAAGTTTGGGCCTCTTAGTTCCGGTCAAGATAATTACGACGATACAGCATACAAAGACATCCTGTACAATTGTGTGCTTTCATCATTATGGGAACAGTTTGGCGAAGACCCACATTATGGATATAAAGTTCACAACCATTCACAGACATAAAAATTGTTGTATTTTCTTTTTGTGATACAGTATGTTAGTAACACAGTACCAATGGCAGAACTACACTTCATCTGTGGCTGTGCTTGTATTCTATAAGAGTCATGCAGCACATCTTAATATGAAGCTGTATTCAGAACAACGCATTGTTAAACAAACCAAGCATAGATTTCTGATTGCTTGTGTTTGTGTAATGAAGGCACCTTTATGCTATTTACCTAGTTGACGTTTTTGTATTTATAAATACTGATCTCTCTGTTACAATATTCTTTATTAAAAACAGCCGCTATAAAAGTCAGGGCATATTTGAGAATTTGCATAATAGGGAAATGAGATGCAAATTAATTTAGCACATAGCTTGCAGCATTACAACAACTATAGCAAGTCAGTTAGTCTTAGATATCCGTTCAAAAGAACTAAACAGATGCCCTGTAGTTAGAAAATGTCTTAAAACTATCAAAATGTTTGTCTTATGCTTCGCATGGTCATCCACACAGAAGACACAACATCAGATTATAGGACTACATGGAGTTAGGCCAAGAATTACTGTAGCAGTTCTATGGCACTTAACATGCGTGATATCTTAACCTGGCTGCTCAGTACACAGAGGAAGTACACGCTGTTAGAAACAGCACATGATACAATACATCAAATAATGTCATTTTTTATCTATATTTTAATCTATATTTTTCTACACTAAATTATAAGAAGCAACATAAATAGCTTGCTAACTAATTGGGTAATCAAAAGATAGTAAATAATAAACATTTTTTTCATGTTATTTCAATCTTTCATTTCATGAAAAAAAAAGACACGAGTTGTGTAACATGGGACAGTGTGATCATGGTGTGTATTTCTGAAGTTGATGAATCCGGATTATGCAAATGATCATATTATTGCACTGCCAATGCAAAACAGTCCTTTTGTGACTAGAACCTTAGCTGTTTTTATTATCTGAAAAAAGAAAAAAAATAATAATAATCATGCCAAACCATGTGACAAGCCTCCATGCCACACCCTGACCATTTACGCATTTGGCAGCTGCCCTTATCCCCTTACATTTTTGTCAGATTATACATCTGGGTAGTTAAGGGCTAAAGGGCCATGCTCAAGGGCCCAACAGGGACAACTTGGTGGTCCCACCCCCCCCCCCCCCCCCCCATGTCAGTCTCCATGTTAGGTTTTCTTTCTGTTTAAAAGCTAATAGGTTTCTGTTGACTATAACAGTATTATGCAACCGTTTGTAAATACCACATCAGCTAATGTGCTCAGAGTATGATAACGTCATCTTACAGACATGGTACATTCTGATACCCAGAACATATTTTCATGTGCCACATCAAATTATCTCTACGTCCCCCCCAAAAATCTGAGATTTTATATTACTACACAACAGAAACATGTATTAATACACAGTTATAAATCTTACAGAGGTTTACTAAAGTTGATGCGGGTTTAGACATAATCTAAGTCAATTCTTTCTTAAAAACACACTGCTGTTTTATTTCCCTATGTTACTTTTTTTTAGAGTTATTATAGTAAGAGTAACAGTATAGTATATTATTTCAATAAAACTGATTATTAAAAAAAAACTTCACTAAATTATCAAGATAGCTGTGTGCACAATTAGAGCTAGAATTTAAATTTGATGTTTAAAAAGTGTTTTTGTACTAATTCACATTATACAATAAATAAACAATCTTGGGGAAAAATATTGTTATTTAAAAGAATTGAACCTTTAAAAAAATGACCCAAATATTGAATGACAGAACAACCTTCAGATCCGTACAACATTTTGTGCTGTGCATTATTTAACCTGACGCTTGTAAAGCCTATACACTGTACCTTACTGTAACTGTGCTTACATCAGTATGAGGTCATGATAATCCTCACAATGTTGATTATTTCCCTTGACAGTAATAACTGGAGAGCAAATGGTGATGTTGGGAAATGTATATTAATAAAAATAATAATATTTGTTATTATTATTATTATTGTTGTTGTTGTTGTTGTTGTTGTTGTTGTTGTTGCACAAGCGAATTACAATTACTCTGGCCAATTATGAAGAAATGTAGTAAATATTAGGTTGAAAAGTAATGGGTAATTACTATTCCTTGTAAATTCATTTTTAATCAAATCTGACAATTGCTTTCGATTTCTTCTTTCTATTAATTTTAACGGGTTTGTTGATTATGTCAAGAACATTCTAAAAGTCTGTGAGTCAGGAAATCCCTTTGAATGACTCACACTGCATGATTAGAACAGGACAAAAATTAAACATTCGAGAATGAAAGCGCACTAAATATTTGTAGGTTTTGTCTAACGGACTGCGTTTTTAAATTGGTAAATGTTCAGTGATATTAATAGAGATGGTTGGATTAAAGAAACCCTAATAATTAGAAGAAAAGGCAATAAACTTACTCAACATTTTTTATACCAATTTTCTGACAAGTTTAACTAACTTCATTTTCAGCTATACAATAATGATCATAGGGTTATACAGTATCATCACATGGTTACTGACAAAAAGCTGAAGCTAGAGATGGTACATGAGCTACAAGCATTGTCACTGCGTCTTGCCACATCACGTGGCTGAAACTCTAAAAACGTGTCTGGGAGAACAAGATTTAGATTAAACGTAGTTCTTCTTTAAGAGGTCAATTTTTTTTTTGTTTTTGTTTTTTTTAAAAAGGAAATTCCCTCAAAAAGTTTTGAACAGCCCATGACTCCACACCCCAAAAAAGAAACCCTGTATAAATGTAACTTTAAACAATGCTATCTAGTGCTAAAGAGCCTTACGGACTGTACAGTAGATATTTGTTATTACTATCACCTTCTTCATCTTACAAGACTATTATTCTGATCTGAACTAAAGTCCAGAATATTTCCAGCAAACTACTATACATTTTAAAGCAACAACAACAACAACAACAAAAAACATTTACTATATTATTAGTTATTAGTATTAATTCAAGAATTAAATGTATTATTAAAAATGTATATCAAATTATCCACATAAGACTTTAAACTTTAATGGTTTCTGTAACACTGTTTTCGGGCATATCAGGCTTTTTGCCTCTTTTTATCAGTTTTTGGTCACTTATTTTTAGTTTGTATATGACTTGTTCGACTTTACGTGACTTTAACAGAAACTCACCTTGCATGTATTAAACAAAAGTATCTTCAGTAAGGAATCTTCACAAGGATCAAAATGATCTTCAGTAAAGGTGTGGCGTCCCCACAAAAATAATGTTGAAGGCTCAAATGGCTACAATCTTTCCTGTGCGCCGTTACTTCACGTTACTTCACGTTACTTCCTCATTACAGTGCGATACAAAAGTCCACGTTTCGTCCTGGCTTTGTGTTCAACCAAGTAGACTTTCCCATAAAAAAAATAAAAAAAACAAGTGGTTGCGTCTAAAACCGCATACTGTTGCACCTAAGAGTGTGTGAACACTGTCCGCCACCACTTGCCTTACACTCTGTTGGATCCTACTTAGTACAGTAGTGTGCGATTTGGGACGCAGCCTCTGACTCACTTCCTTGTTCGGCTTTCTGACTAATGCCGGTTATTTCCCACCCACTGTACAGCACATTACCAGTGACGAACCGATGACACGTCGGAAACGAACCAAATATGGACAGTCTAGGAAGCATCTTGTGGCATCACATCTAACAAAACAAAACAAGTCTTCTAATCATGTTATAATGTAAACATTTACTGCATTATACTCACAATAAAGATACACTTTAGAATAGAAAGACCCTTTACAGAAAGTTTGTTCAGATATTGTATTGTATTGTATTGTGTTGTATTGTTTTTGTTGTTGTTGTTGTTCAAACACAAAGATAAACACCTTTGACACACTGTTGTTAATATTGGCGTTTCTAATGTGAAATAAATGTTTAGGAAATGACTATATAATAAAAAAAAAACAGAGCTGTGTATATATATACACAACTCTGTTTTTTTTTTTTCATATAGTATATACTGTATTGGTGAGATGAACAGTTTTGATTAATTTTTTTGTGAATTGCTGACAATATTCCTCCTAAACGTAAAATATAACTATTGTTATTTATAGTGTATATTAAAAGCAAATTACATCACAAGACATCAAAATAACCCAAGATAATGCAGTATCTGCAGAGCTTTAATTACTCAAATAAAACATAATATAATAAAACATAAAATAATTTGTAAACATATTCCGTTACTTCTTTGGCTAAATAACAGTATTTGGTGGAATAACTCTGATTTGCAATTACAGCTTTCATGTGTTTTGGCATGTCCTCCACCAGTTTTTCACATTGCTGTTGGGTAACACTCCTTTTGCAAAAAAGCAAACAGCTCATATATATATTTCCTTTCCTACTTCATAGATGTATCTGTAGTTACCGCACATAGTGGCTGCATAATATTTATGGCATTTTCTGTATATTTACATAATTCTACTTATTTCACCTGCCCCTTATAATTTGCACAATGTCACAATTATTTGCAGTTACAGTAGATGCTACAGTAAACTGCATTTTGTCGCTAAGTACCTGTACTGTGCAATGACAATAAAGTTGTACCTACTGTACCTACCTAACCAACCATCCACCTACCTACCTACCTACCAACCTACCTACCTATTTGTTTCAAAGAGAAAGCATTAAGATGGGAATTAATATGTAAAGTTACCTGAATGCATGTTATTTGGTTTTGAATAGAGAAACGAAAACATATTTTTGAGAACAAAAACTTTTTATTTTTAGTAAAACATATGCAGTATTATAGTAAATAAACATATACAGTAAATTATGTAGACTAATTCACAAACTTTGTAATTGCAATGTTTTCAGATAATGACATGCCCTTGTCTCTATTTCTTACATTTCTATTTGTTCTATGTCATACTTATGTACATATAAAGTAACATCTCCCCTGCAGCTCTTCCTCGTGCCTCATTTCGTAGTACTTCCTTTGTTTTTTTTGAAATCCTTTTGTCTAATTAGAATATGCTAATGTGCTTCCTATCACATGACTAATTATCTTTGTTCTACCTGCTAAATTACCCTTGTATCTTCATAAGAGGTGCAGGTGACGCATGGCATGTGGCTGAAAAATGTAAATATTTACTCTATCCTGTGAATAAATTAGAGATAACATTGTGTATGCATGTCTGATGTCACGACTCATTCATTAAGTGACACATTCATTAATCTTTAATTTTTAACTTAACAAATGTATACATTGCCTGACCAAAAAAGGCACACTCTTTTATCCATCGGATCCTCCTTAAGCGTTGATTATACAGTAGCACACCATGTGGTGGCCAGTTCATGTGTAAAAATAATTTCTTATGCTGCCAGAACAATTCTTTGACAATTTGAGTCCTGGAATGCCATTAAGGGGAAAAAAATTTAATTCAATAGATGTGATCAACCTGATCATTCAGTACATCCAGATCATCAGCTAATTAAATTGATCCTTGTACAATAGGCAATATACTGTACAGTATATGGTAGGTGACATGACTTTTTCCTTTTTCCAATCTTTATGCTCCATAAAAAGGTGAAGACTTTACTTCTGGTTAGTCTCACTAAAAGGTGGTTTTCAGTTGGCTACACAGCTGTTTAGTTCCAATCCCAGTCACTCTCACTCACTCATCGTCTATACTGTACTACTTTATCCTGTATTGAGGGCCGCAGAGGGCCTGGAGACTATCCCAGGAGACGTAGCGCATAAGGCGGGGTACACCCTGGACAGGGTACCAATCCATTGCAGGGCACACACAGATTCATTCACACACTACGGGCAATTTGGGAACATCAATTAGCCTAATCTCCAGGTCTTTGGAAGGAAACTCACCAGGCATGGGGGAGAACATACAAACTTCATGCACACAGAAACAGGAATCAAAGCTAATCACTACTGTACATCACCTTGCCCCAATCCTCTGAGTTTTCCTTACACTGTGTATGTGTGTAAAAATGCTCTTACTTAACCCATGTCCACACGTAGTGGGGTTTATATATATATATTTTTTTTTTTAACTGAGATTTTTTCTTCTTCGTTTTTAAGAACAATTCTCTCCACACGACCTAGGGTTTAAAAAAAATATTTGTCCACATGAAAACACAAAACGCCCTGTTAAGCGCTGTTAGGAGCCTCCTTAACCAAAAGGGGGCCAATCACACGCCTAGACAAAACGTCATTCCCGGTTGCGCTTTGTAGAAGACCGACCGTCGCTGTCTGCGGGGTCTGTGTCGTCACAGTGTTGTACAGTATGTAGCAGCAGTGAGCTTAGTAGTACATTCAGGCACCTCTGTTCATTAACGTAATGTGTGAGCAACTGCGAGTGTGTGTACACGCATGTAAAAAGTCCAGTACGCAACTTTAAGGCCATGTCCACACGGTATTTTTTTTTAAAACTGAGATTTTCTCTGCGTTTTTCGCCTTTCGTCCTCACGCAAACGCAGTTTTGGTTGTTGAAAACGGAGCTTTTGGAAAACTCCGGACAAAGTGAAGATTTTCCAAAACTCCGTTTTCAGTGTTGTGTGGACAGGGGAAACGGAGATTTCGGCTTGTTGTAACGTCAACTTGTGCCGATGATGTACAGTAATTGTCTGTGTGCTCGTCTCCTTGATTTGACGTCAGCTTTGTTTATGAGGATATTTTGTGTAATAGCGGACGTACGTACTAGTGACTGTGTTAACGTTGCGTTCTGGACTTTTTAGATGCGTGTACATACACGCGCAGTTAATCACACATTACATTAATGAACAGAGGTGCCTGAATATACTACTAAGCTCACTGCTGCTACATACTGTACAAAAGTCTAACGACGCAGACAGCGACGGCGGTGTTTCGGATGAGACCCGCTCGGACTTGTACAAAGCGCAACAGGTAAAGATGTTTTGTTCAGCCGTGTGATTGGCCCCCTGTTGATTAAGGAGGCTCCTAACAGAGCTTAACAGGGCGTTTTTGCGTTTTCATGCGGGCAAAGATATTTTTAAACCCTGGGTCGTTTGGACAGAATTGGACATAATTTCGCCATAAAGGCGAAAACCGCAGATAAAAATCTCAGTTTTTATAAATACCCGGCTGTGGACATGGCCTTATACTAGGTTGACAATATTAAACATAACTGACTTGGGGAGTTTTTTTTTTTTTTTACAATGTAGATTCACCAAGCATTTAAGTGAACTCCATTCACAATTTCTTTAGCAAAGTTGACCATTCAGGCCTATCCTTAACGGTTTAATAATGGGTTAAACAATTCTTAACCCAATTTGAGTCATTTCAAATCTATGTAGTTGTTCTCTTTGCTTAAAACAGGACACTAATTTGACCATTCTGACATGGCGAAAGTGGCGAAAGTGGAAATGTCCCCAGCCACCACATGTATCCCAAACAGACCAAGTAAAAGCTTTGTAAGAAAAAGCCCTGCCCCTGCTGTAGTTTTCATAATGCAAGGTACTGACAAGCAACCTGCATTCTTAGATCGAAGTAGGTGGGCGGATCATAAAACACTAACAGTTTATTCAGGTATTGTGGCATAAGACAGTGATTTATAGGTCAGTGGAAGTATTTTAAAATCAATGTGAAATTTCAGTGGGAGCCAGTACAGTGTGGATAAGAGAAGGGAAATGTGCTCATATCTTCTGGTTCAAGTGAGTGCGTTCTGGGCCAAATGGAGTTTATTTATGCACATAGTTGAACATCCAGACAGTAAGGTGTTGCAATAATCAAATATAGAGGTGAGAAAAGCATGAACTAATTTTTCTGCATCATGAAGAGACAATATATATCTTATCTTGGCAATATTTCTAAGATAAAAGAATGCTATCCTAGTAATATTATCATCTACCTGAGCTTCAAATGAAAGACTGGAATCTATAATCACATCAGATTCCTTTACTGCTGCAAATGATGGAACAGAAAGTCCATCCAGAGTTACTGTGTTATCAGAAAGCTTACTTGGTCCTAGTACAAGTACTTTTGTCTTGTCAAGATTAAGCCAAAGGAAGCATCCAGTGTTTAATGTCCTTCACACATTCCTCAGTTGTATCAAGTCAGTGTTTCTTCTCTGGTGTTACTGTCATTAGCATAACAATGGAAACTAATACCATGTTTACAAATTATGTTGCCCAGTGTCAGGGTTAACCCCTAGAGCAGGGGGTCTTCAACTCCAGTCCTGGAGGTCCAGTGTCCAACACAGCTTGGTGATTCTTCTTCTCAAACACAACTGATTCAACTAATCTGTTAATTACTAGGTTCAGTGGGTGTGTTTGGATGTTGGTGAATTACAAACTGTGCTGGTCACTGGCCCTACAGGACTGGATTTGAAGGCCCCTGCCCTAGAGGATGCCTTGCGCCTTGAGACTCTTATTTTTTGGGCTTCGTTTCCCAGAGTGCTCATCGGTCAGGTGATGGGACCTCTCACCTGAACCAAGGTTGCTAATTAGTGTGGCTATAAGAAGCCAGGAGTTGAGTTCAGTTTGATCTTGCATCTGTTTTGTTGAAACGCTGTTTGGTAAAGCTGCTCTGTTGAGTTGTCCTGTTTTGGTTTAGCTGTTATGTTAACTGTTGATACCCTGTTCATGGTTTTGTTCATAATCTCATGTTTAGTTTGATCTTGTGGAAAGTTTTTTTTAATATATAAATACTATTTGAAGTCTTAACCTCTGCGCTTATGCATTGTCTACTGCAACCACACTTACGTGACACCCAGAGAAATCATGTTAAGAGAAAATAGCAACAGGCTTAAAACTGAACCCTGTGGAACACCAAACTTCGTTTAAGTACATGCAGAATAGTAACCATTTAAATCTACAAACTGATAACAATCAGTCAAATAAGATCTGGGCCAGGAGGGGGTTGTTTCTTTAACTCCTAAATATTTTCTATTCTATCGACGAGAATACTAACACTGTTTATTTAATTAATTTATTTAATGATCTATCCTGTCAGTGAAATGTGACCATTTAGTTTATTTACTAATACTGTTTATTTAATTTATTTATTTAATGATCTATCCTGTCAGTGAAATGTGACCATAGTCTAAAGGATTAACTGATCAAGCAATAATCTTTTACAGTACACTAAAAGCTCACATTAATTTAAGTCATAACTTTATCTGTAATCAATTGTTTAATTACAAATGTGTGCAATTTTGGTATTAATCATGACTTAAGTCCTCTGAGTCCACTGGGCCTACTCAACATGTCAACTTAAATATTAAGTATGTATTTAGTGACATTTTATTGTGTTGCAGTGTGTGTGGTGTTGTTTTAAACAACCATTAAGCCAAATTATATGATAAACACTGGTGTTATTATGAGTAAGTTTGTGATACTGCTGTAGGCATTTCTGTTCTGAGCAGATTTATTTTTAAAACTGCTCCATCAGAAAGAATGTATTGTTCACTAAGTATATTTAGGAGGCAATACAACATGCTATTAAAATTCAACTTAGGTCGTTCCCCACAGGCCCACAAGAGGGAAGAAGAGCTACAGAAACGCAGCTAAAATATATAGCTGAAGTACCGGTCAATGACGGGAAAAAAGTTTGTAGAAATATTTAAAAGGTTAAAGTTAAAAATAAGCCAAACAGCTTTAATGTAATCAGATATTAAATTATATTATTATTTCATGTTAAAGCTCACGTACATGTCTGCTGGGAACAAAGAGTAACCCCTTATTTTTTTTAAAACGGCAATTTCATAAATATTTTTTGTATGACAACATTATATGGTATTGGTTTCCATTTGAGTGGTGACTAAATATTAGGAAATTGTACAAAATCTACCTATTCAAAGATGAGAAATCGAAGAAGATCAGATAAAGATCGATCTCACTTTTATTTATATATATGGCCAAACCTGACCATCATACCCATGATCTTATTAAACATCCCATTCCAGATTAAGTGTACACTCTTTTGCTGCTATAATAACCTTCACTTTTCTTTGTGAAGGTTAAGATTAACCTAGATAAAAAAGCTAGATTTGAAGCACGTCTGTGGGAATTTGCTCATTCATCCGCAAGTACATTTGTGAGGTCATGGTGAGGAAGCCTGGGGCAGAGTCATTCAAGTCAATCAAGCCATTCCTCATTCCTCATTGAAAGGCACATGACATGTGCCTGTGAGTTTGCCAAAACGCACCTGAAGGACCATGATAAACAAAATCCCCTAGTCTGATGACATAAAGATTTAACTATTTGGAATCAGGAAGGTTTTCACTCAGCATAGCTCTATATTTTATCTGCATAGTAATAAGTTTCCCTTTTTACTGACTGATTTTCTAGTCCCAGTCACAAAAAACATCCCCACAGCATGATGCTGTCATCACTGTATTTAACTGTATACAGTATAGAGGGAAAATTAATGCAGATAAAGTATAGAGCTATGCTGAGTGAAAACCTTCTCCAGAATGCTCAAGATCTCACGATGGGATGAAGTTTACAGATCAACAAGATCATGACCAAGGCATAACACCAAGAAAACACAGGAGTGGCTTCAGAGCCCAATAGAGCATCTCTGGAGAGACCTGAAAATGACTGTGCACTGACTATTCCCATTCGACCTGGTTGAATTTAAATGATTTTGCAAAGAGGAATATACTGTAAGAAACTTCCAAAAGAAAAGTTTGCTAAGCTTGTATCATCATACACAAGTAGAGTTGAGACTATCATAGCTGTCAAAGGTGCTTTGACCAAGTACTAAGTGATGGGTCTAATTACTTATTAAAATATTTTTATTGTTATTTTAGTCTTTATAACAATTTTTTAAAACTTTGTAATTGTGTGAGATTGAGCATAGAACAATGAGGCAAAAACAGTCAGTTTCTTACTTGAGACTTGCTCTTCACCATACTTACTGTATCTCTAACTGACCTTTTATAGGCAGCGGGATGGTGGAGAGCCATGTACTGCCAGCTCAGTCGGCTACTTATGCTCTGTAAAGCCTTGATTACAGCTATAATCTGAGGTGATTTCTGAGGCTGGTAACTCTAAATGAACTTCTCCTCTGCAGCAATGGTAGGTTTTGATTATGCTTTCCTGGGATGGTCTTCATGAAACCATCATAGTTTCATCATAGTGTGTGAATTTTGCAATTGCACTTGAAAATACTGTTCAGGAACTATTCCAGAACAGCTGACCTTGGTGTCTTAAAAATATCAATACCTTACTGTTTGTTGTTAATTACCTAATGCCATCTGTATTATTTCATAGTTTAGGACGAAAATCCAGTATGGATTTAAAATATAGAAAATAAATCAAAACTTGTGTTCAACCCAATATAGAAATTCAGAATAATTATAATATAATTTATGCACTCAATACTTGGCCATGGCTCTTTTGCATGAAATGCAGCATCGGTGTGGCACGGCTGTGGGAAGCAATCAGCCAGTGACACTACTGAGGCATTATTGAAAGCCAAGTTGCTTTGATAGCAGACTTCAGCTCATCTAGATTGTTGAGTTGGGTGTGCCTGCTGTATACCTCTTGACAATCACCCATAGAATCTCTATGGGGATCAGGTCAGGTGTTGGCCAATCAAGCACAGTAATACCTTTGGCAGCAAAGTAGCAGTTTAGTGGTCGTTTTGGCACTGTGAGCAGGTGCTAATTGCTGCTGGAAAAGGAAATCAGGATCTCCATAAAGCTTCTCAGCAGACAGAAGCATGAAGTTCCCTAAAATGTCCCAGTAGACAGCGTTGACTTTGGACCTGATAAATGCCAGTGGACCAAAACATGCAAGAACTTCACCTTAGATTTCAAGCAGCTTTGATTCTGTGCCTTTCTGCTTTTCCTCCAGACTTTGGGACCATTATTTCCAAATTAAATGCAAAATTTGGATTCATCTGAAAATAGAACTTTGGACTCAGTAGAGCAAGGGTGCTGTCCATAAGACACTTGAACAGTTGTATCCAATTTTGCGAAGACATCTGTGTGTGGTGACTCCAGCCTTGGGCTTCAAAGCTCTTCCAAGGTCTTCAATAGACTTTGCTTGACAGTGTTCTTAATGCAGTGGTCATCCCCTTTGCTTGTGCACCTTTCCCCATCATGCTTTTTTATGCTTTAATACAGCATCTTCTGTTGCATACCCTCTTTGTGGAGGGTGTCAGTGATCATCTTCTGGACAACTGTCAACTCAGCAGTCTTCCACATGCGTGCCCTTAATTAGGCCAAAGGATACATAATATATGAATACCGTACTATACTACAGTAGTATACTATATAAATAGTAATTTACTCAAACTCTTAAATATGCTAATATTGTGAAATACTGGAATTTTGATTTTTCTGAGCTGTTAGCCGTAATTTTTAAAATGTAAAAAGGAAGTCTGGATATAATAAACTTTATTGTAATGATTCTAGAATACAAGAGTTTCAACCTTTTTACTTTTCACAACTTTTTCTTTTTGAAAGCCCTGTAAGACAGGAGTTGGTACAAAAAGAAAGTTAATCACTAAAACATTATAGTCATTTTTTTAATTAGTGCTTATTTACAATTTCCGATAAAGTATCTATCTATCTATCTATCTATCTATCTATCTATCTATCTATCTATCTATCTATCTATCTATCTATCAAAGTTGTTATTAAAAAGGACTTGTTCTTCTTTAATTGAAAACAGACAGTGACTCAGCTGTTTGGATAGCCAGGGGAAGTTCATTTAATCACTAAAGAATCTTGATACACATCTTGCTGCAGCTTGAGGGACAATGGGTCAATTCAAGCTCGTAGGTAATGTGATTCAGGAAAGGGATTGATAAGCAGGCATCGGTCCATTTTTAAATGTTCAGGATATTCTGAGAATGCAAAGGAGAAGCCTGCATTACCAAGACGTGTTAGCATCACCTAAGGGTAGTCAGCTGATGATTGATGCTACTTATGAAAGAAATATATATATGTCTGCAACAACGATTCAATGAAGACATGCATAGACTTAAAATAAGAGGTTGTATTTACTATAATAAAAATAAAGGTCAAAGATAAAGCACAAGGTAAATATAATGGTAAATAAAATGTCGTCAAAGTTGCTTTATCATGATTAGAGCTCTAGTCCCATCTAAAGAGGAGCAGGCCCATGCCAGGATTGCGCCCCATCATGCTTCACCATGGGTATGGTGTACTTTTGGAATGTACAGTGCTGTTGTTGTGTCAAACCTCTTGTTTTGAATAATACTAAAAAAAAAAAACAGGGTCTTATCAGACAGTAAGACACTTTGCCAAATAGATGGAAGAATTAGTTTGGGGTGATTGGGACTTGAATGTTTTGGGGGTTTCTACAGTATCTATCCACTCTGCCCCATAACTCAGAATGATGAATACATCTGCTGTCAGGGAGTGAACAGTTCATGCCAGATATTCATGCAGCGCCTTTATATAAGGCCTCTTAGCAACATTGGAATTCTTGTTTATTTATCACTTGTGGAGGAACATCTACTGTAATCCTTGATGTCCCATTTTCTCCACTTGTTCATGATACTTGGAGTTCTATGGCACACTAATGCTCTGGAAATTCCATTTAGGGCTCACCTGAATCACTTTATTAATGATTGGCACGTGATTATCACATTTGAACATGACTTTGAAAGTGATTGGTTAATTATGAGCATATTTACATTCCCCATTATTAAATGGTGAGTACACATGTGAATCCATGCTATTGTACATCCCCCCCCCCCCCCTTATCTCTTCTTCCTATTCAGTTTTTGCTTGATTTTGTTGGTTGCAGAATCACAATACGCTAGAGAATGTGGGCTGTGTCTTTTTATTGACTTAAATAGACCACTTCTGGGTTCTTGTATATATAAAGACTGTGTGGGCTAATGCCACACAAGCAGCACACTCCATCTTGAAAAACATATTGATTTCACAGTGAGATTAATGTGATCAATAACCATGCCCTTTCAAGATCAGCAGCAGGATACGCAGACTGTACACTCACATTGTTACCTTTCACACTCCCTCATTACCACAAACATTCACCCTTTCTATTTTCTTCACACACAAACATAAACACAAAAGCACACTCTAGAACAGGGCATTTATTTCCCCTATATACAGCAAACACACACGCGCACACACACACACGCACACACACACACACACACACACACACACACACACACACACACACACACACACACACACACACACACACACACTGTACACACACACAAAACCCTTTGTCTGCAGGTATGTCTGTGCGCCTTTTTTTGTTTTGTTTTATCAGCTTGCTTATGTGTACAGCACCACTGGCTTTAATGCAGATCAATACATGTTTGAATTTCCTGTGCACTTCAGGCATCTGCATCTTTGCAGGCATGTGGAGTAAAGTGTGTTGTGCTTCGTCCTTCTCATTGCAGTGCAGTCAAGAAGGAGGAACTGAAATTGATTTTCAACTTAAAATGTGTCTTTTTTTGCTTAACACTCATGGTCTGACATGTTTACGTATGTAACCGTTCTTAGAATAATCATTGTTTGAACGATAATATGATGAATAATGATAATATAATAATTAAATGTAAAGAAAAGGTGTAGTAACAGACACTGTGAACTTGTTCAACAGTCTATTCTGTTAATATATATTTATTTGTTACTAATAAAATATGCATAGTATTTTAGCACTGTCGCATAGCACCTCCAGGTCCTGGGTTTGATTCCCGCATCTGTGTGCATGGACTTGCATGTTCTCCCTGTGCTTGTTGGGTTTCCTCCGGGTTCCTCCTGTTTCGTCCCACAATCCAAAGACATGCAGATTATTGGCATTCCCAATTATAAATGAATGGGGCTCATGCTGCTTCCTTCTTTCCTCATCACAAGGTCTACTTTCTGTTCCCATCTTGAACATCAGCTGTATGGGTATCAGGGCCTTCTGCTATGCAGTACCAAAACTGAACTAGATGACCTGAGTGCCATCATATTGAATGCATTAAAATAACAATAATATTCATAATATGTATTATTATTATTATTATTATTATTATTATTATTATTATTATTATTATTATTATTATCACCATCTTGCCACATCACAAAAGCTTTGACACTCTCCTTCCAGAAATATTAGAGTACTTAATTTTACAGTTAAAACTATTTAAAATTAAACAGAGTTTATAATATAATTGCATGGTGGAGTGCTATTAACATCACTGCTACGAAAGAGTGGAAGTCTGATATAGAAAAAAAATGAAGGCAAAAGTGGGAGGGTGATTCCCCCTCTCTGATACACTCCTCCTCTTTTCCTCCCATATTTCTTCGTAAGCCACCCCCTTTCTCTGTCCGTTCCTGCTTTCACATTACCAACCACTCTCAGCTCTATCACTCATTGGGCAAGCGTGCTTCTCATTCAGAGATTTGGTCTACACATGAATCCTCGCTTGTCCATTCTTTTGCAGGATAAATTTTATCTTCCTCCTTCCCTTTTATCCATAAAGGAAAGGAAGGAAGGAGAAAGAGGTGTCTGCAAAGTGGGTGATGAAGAGCACGAGAGAGAGAGAGAGAGAGAGAGAGAGAGAGAGAGAGAGAGAGAAAGCACAAGCAGAGAAGAAGCACAAGAAGGAATCAGGATCCAGTGCAGAGGACTGTGATTAATGGGAAAGAAGAGAAGAATAAGTGAAGAAGGAACATGGGATGATGATGGACAGCCATGCTGGAAATGAATCCACAGCTTCTCTTCTCTAATTCACGGTATTTAGATGGTCTTTATATTCATATTTTCCAATTCATGATGATTTTTTTTTATTTCCATTTTTTGGAGCGATATTCGTCCATCTGTTTCTCCAGGTATTCCATTAGAGCAGATCAGTGCATATTTTCCTCATAGTGGCATGAAAAAGAGGCCATCCATGTGGGCACTCGGAGTCATTTTTCCTCTTCTTCTTCGCATTTTTCTTCAAATAATGTTGCGAGTAAACAGTAAATCTATGTTTTAAGTTATAGAACAACATCACTGCTTTTTACGGGCTCAGGTCGAGATATAAAGATAGTGATTAACATCTTACACAAATCTAATCTGGCTTGATAAAGGAGACATAACCTATATATACAGTATAGCGCTTACTTGCAGACCCACATGTCAGCTGAGTTTTTCACACTGTGCCATTATGGGCTGATGCTTGCTTTATAATCTGGTACTCAGTTTTTTTTTTTTAATGCAGTCTATTCATTGTATTCCTCCCCCTCCCATATTCAGCACACTCTTGTGCTGATCCTCCAGTTCCCATGTTTCTGTGCGTTTAGAAGGTTAGCTCTAACTACACTGTCTGTTAGTAGTTAGGAACTGAAATAAACACTGTTTACGCATAATGATTTTCTGGTGTTTGGGAAGTAGAGTTTTGCAGAAGGACGGTACCTTCTTCCAGCTCCTTCCCTCCCTGACTCCATCTTTATGCCATCTATTTCCACATGCCATCTGATCGCCCTTGTTTTGTATTTCTATATATTACTATCTATTATACTTCTACAGTACCAGTCAAAGAGCTTGGATACATCTACTTGTTATTGTATTTTTTTTTTGTGGTAATATCTATTTCTACATTGTAGAACAACACTGCATACCTGAACATTATATAATAACATATATGGAAGTATGAGATAAGTAAACAAACAAACAAACAAACAATATAAGTAGGACTATTGGTGGGCAGGTGCTCAACATACAGTTATGTTCAAAAGTTTGTACACCTTTTTCAAATTCTATGTTTTTGTGTAACGACATAATAAAAATCTTCTGATCACAGTGGGTCTTAGTACTAGCCCTTGGACAAACAACAATATTTATTTCGATTCTGTAAAGCTGTTTTGTGACAATGTCCACTGTTAAAAATGCAATACAAATAACATTTGATTGAAAATTTTATATAACTTATACGGGACAAGACTGTTAAATTAAGAGGTTGTTAATATGAAGACACAATGTGTCTTCATATATAAATTCATATCTTTTGAAATCTTCACTATTGTTCTTGACTGTTTAAAATAGTGAAAATAGAAAGAAACCTTTGAATGGGTAGTTGTATACAAAGTTTGACTGCATATATTACTGTATTCCTATATTCTACTTTTTAGTACCGAAGACGTTTGTATGTTAAGCTATGCCTGGAAATTGTTGCACAGAACACTACGGCACGTATCTACATGAAATGGTTAAAACTTTACTGTGTCTGCACTCATGATACATTTTACATATTAATATGTTTGAAAGCACAATAATTTGTATCATATTTTATTTGTATGTTCCGTTTACTGTTATTTTACTGAATTAATCTATTTACGTACCAAGTTGTCCTTTTCTCTATTTGACAGCATGCTCTTGAAATATAATATACCTGTACTTAGCTTCTCTGCAACAGGAAACTAATTCTATTTAATTTGGACAAAGCCAAAACAGCCAACCTAATGTTGTTCTTTCAGGTGCTCTCCTCAGGGGTCACAAGCCACACATATTTTGACACAGATTTTTACATTGAATGCCATTTCCATTTTTATCCAATGATGCAATGAAGGTGCTCTGTAACTCCAGTGTCTGGGATGCAGACATGGATCTTTTGCATGGCAGGCATGAAATCTACCAACCTAGCCACCAATACCCTCAAAAGCTGACAAAATGATTGGGGCAAAATATCATAAGTAAATGTATTGGCAGTTCAAATGCTTCTGTCTAAGCATTATTCCACTGAATATAGATGCTACGCATTAGTGACATAATCAGTTATTTGATGTGACAGTGGATCAAAGGACACTTTTAAGGCTTATGTTTTTGAAAAATTATGCAGCATGTCTATGTCTATGGTCTATGTTACATGTAGATCACAGTACACAGAGAATGAAAGGTTGAACAAGGCAAAGTTATTCTTCACTTAAAGCTGACATGACATGACCATGCATGATGAGCTCAAGGTCCAAGTTATGTACAGTAAATCCCACAGGAATAAATGTTCCAGTTCAAATGTAAAACTTCAGATGGGCTGATTAAGATTAAGATTAAGGTACGATAGGTAAGATATAGTTTTTTTTTTCTTCTTTGCCTTAAATCAAAGATCTTGGTTGTTATACATTTTCCTGCTCCGCACACAGCTAAATCGAGCTGTTATGTTTCAAAATTATGGTGTATTGAGTACAATTTCACCTTTTTTCTTTCCCCAGAAATAGCCTGTTCAAGAAAAGAAAAAAAAAATCACACTATCATTTTAATGGTGTGTCATCCTGATTTTTTTTAGAACGGTATGCTGTCAGTGAACCAGATATGAATATTTAAGTTGCCTACTTTGGCTAATTTGCAAAACTACTACATCTTTTTTGTATTTTAAGTTAAATTTTCATATAATTACATAAATTATAATTACAAAGTGGATTCAGTTGCAGAATTTGTTTAGAAAGACAAGCTGGAATTAAAGGAAGTAAAGAGACAAAACCTACACTGAAGTCAAGGAACAAACGAAAAGGAGATTAAACAGGAATATCATGCACAATGAAGAGAAGACTATTCTTGCCTAGACTAGCTATAATTGAAAACCTGCTCAAAGGGTTGAGAGGCGACTGCATTTGAAGCCTGTGATTAAAGACAGTTAATTCAGTTATACGTTTGGTAATTGTAATTTGTTGAATGGATGACATGTTAGAACACATCATGTACAGTAGTTTGTAGTTTAGTAAGCTGCTTGGAATTTGAGTTCTATCTGGACATACAGTATGTTTTCCCCCTGGAAAAACTGCAAATCTTTTCATTTGTCATCACAACCTTATTTTGCATTATGCATAATATATACCAGAAATGTAAATATAATATATCATAATGTGAATATACAAGTTATAAAGAGGGACTTTCCATAGAATTAGGGGAGGTTGATATTCAAGCAGATACTAAAGCAGCTGAGCTGAATGACAGAGAGTTTGGTTCATATAAGGCACAGGTGAGATATCAAGATCCGTCCTCCTGCTCATTTTCCAACTGCTCCACAACCGTCCTCCACACCTGGATGTAAATTGAGCTCCACCGTCTGACACAATATTATCGTGGTTATCGGAAACATTCAAACACTGGGCTGAAAAGGGTGGAACAGTGGCTTAGTGCCCCCTTGGAACTCCAGGGTCTGGATTCGATTTCCATTTTGGGGGCTGTTGAGTTTGAACGTTCTCCCCTTGCTTGGTGGGTTTCCACTAGGTGCTCCAGTTTTCTCAGACAGTCTGAAGGCATGCAGATTGGCCTAATTGGTGTTCCCATATTGCCTGTAGGGTGTGAATGAGTGTATATACGTGTACAACCTGCCATGGATTGGCACTCCGTACAGGGTGTAGCCCACCTTGTGTCCCAAGTCTATGTGCCCCAACTCAAGTCTATGAGTGAGTGATTGCGGGAGTGAGTTGAAAAGGACCTCTGCCATTTTGAAGTCTGAGGATGACCGTGGTAAGGGTGTAAGGCAGAAAATTTTGAAAATGGTCTTTGACAACTAGATAGACTGTGACTGTGCTGTTGGGCATGTGGAAGGTCTGAGATAAAGTCCAGGGGTCATCTGGCAATGGTAATAATTTTTTTTTTCCAGCAGGAAGGTGCCTGCTGGTATTGGCTTTAGCACAGTCTCACAAAAATGCAAGGTTTTCTGAATTCTAGGGTGACCTTTTGGTTATTGATATGTGTACCCATGTTGTCATCTTCTCTCTCAGAATGATTTGTGGAGGATTGATTTCGCAGTATCTACAGTGGTGAACACAGGATAAACCTGGAGAAGTGAAATAAGGGGAAGCTTCCTGGCAGGTCTAGGGGTTAGCCTCTGTTTTCAGGTATGCTGAGACACCTTTAAAAATTTGCCAATGGACATTTGTTTCACAGATAATATACAGTTATTGATCATGTATTGTTCACCTGCAAACTGTTTCATAGTTACATGAGCTCTCAAGTCAAGTCAAGACCCATTTCTAGTGTCCAGTATCTTAACCCAGCATAAACCAGCTCAAACATGCATAATTGTTCATTCAAAGCTCTTTTTATTTGTTCTGAGCATTTAAACTAAAAAAAAAAAAAAAAGATTTCAGTAGTATAGTAGTAGTAGTAGTGTTAGGAGTAGTAGTAGTAGTTGTAGTAGTAGTGTTGCATAGTGTTGCTATGGTCATGAAGATTGTGGTGCTTCGTGCTTTTGTAGCAAAAAATGCTGGTATGTTGGGAGTTAACATGTGAAGGACTGTGTTTTAGATGATCACAGAATATTCCTCAGTTAATTATTAATAAATCACATCTCTTGCTTTGCTTTTCTTCTTTGGTTTGCCTGGACCTCTATCACTGCAGCCCCAACATTTCCTTTTTTCTCCTTTTTCTTCTCTCTTAGGCCTTAAAGATTACATTCATTGAGAGATGATATAAATGCATTAATGTATATTCCTCATTTTGCTGCATAACTATTATTAATGTCATGTAATTAGTCCTGCTACTGTGGAAGTTTAAATGTTATTTACTTGGGCTTAAACAAAGCTAATGATATAAAATGCTTATTTATACTGTATATATATATATACTGGACTGTATATGATATTATTCTGATAATAGCAATTAACAGATGCCTTTATTCATGCATTAATACACACACACACACACACACACACACACACACACACACACACACACACACACACACTATATACAGACCAAAAGTTTGGACACACCTTGTCATTCAAAGAGGTTGAATTTGTATTATGGCAAGAAAAAGACGAGAAAAGAACGAGTGGCCATCATTACTTTAAGTAATGAGGGTCAGTCGGTTCGAAAAATTGGGAAAACCTGGAAAGTGTCCCCAAGTGCAGTAACAAAAACCATCAAGCGCTACAAAGAAACTGGCTCACATGCGGACCGCCCCAGGAAAGAAAGACCAAGAGTCGCCTCTGCTGCGGAGGATAAGTTCATCCGAGTCACCAGCCTCAGAAATCGCAGGTTAACAGCAGCTCAGATCAGAGAGCAGGTCAATGGCACACAGAGTTCTAGCAGCAGACACGTCTCTAGAACAACTGTTAAGAGGAGACTGTGTGAATCAGGCCTTCATGGTAGAATATCTGCT
>JAAGKR010005890.1:29686-47260 GCA_011419295.1 Clarias macrocephalus
GGACCGCCCCAGGAAAGAAAGACCAAGAGTCGCCTCTGCTGCGGAGGATAAGTTCATCCGAGTCACCAGCCTCAGAAATCGCAGGTTAACAGCAGCTCAGATCAGAGAGCAGGTCAATGGCACACAGAGTTCTAGCAGCAGACACGTCTCTAGAACAGTTGTTAAGAGGAGACTGTGTGAATCAGGCCTTCATGGTAGAATATCTGCTAGGAAACGACTGCTAAGGACAGGCAACAAGCAGAAGAGACGCGTTTGGGCTAAAGAACACAATAAAGAACACAAGAAAGAAAACTCTTTGAATGAGAAGGTGTGACCTATAGCGCTTGACTGCACTTGAGGACACTTTCAAAGTTTTCTCAATTTTTCGGACTGACTGACCTTCATTTCTTAAAGTACTGATGGCCACTCGTTTTTCTTTACTTGGTTGCTTTTTTCTTGCCATAATACAAATTCACATTCTTTGAATGAGAAGGTGTGTCCAAACCTTTGCTCTGTACACTATAGAGAGAAAAAGAGAGAGAGAGAGAGAGAGAGAGTGTAATAATAATCAAATAATTGATCGGCGTTTTCCCCCTTTTGCTGATGTGCTATATTGCAAATACTGCATTCCTTATCGAGAAGAGACAGAAAGAAGAATGTGAAGATAACACACATGGCATTATTTGAGACAGATTTAAAAGAATGCCATGTGCACTCTCTGGAAACTGGAGAGCAGATGTTTACATCTCAGGTTATGTACCTGGGGATTGATGACCAGTCTGGTATGTCTGTGCCTGAGGGTATGTCTGGCACTGACAAATTGTTACTATTTGATTTAGACCATCAGGGATTTGATCTCTGTAGAAGTTTAGGTAAGAATTTTTTATGAAAAAAAAAAAAAAACAGAAAATTCAAACAAACAAATGTACATTTAGGAGCATGTTGAAGCTGAGATGTGTCAGAGGCAGAAACCCAAGGCTTGAAATTACCCATTGCTTCCAGCAGAGAGACAGGCTATTAAGTAATATGGATTGATCAAGGTTTGTATGAAGCTATGATGCACACAGCTCACATATGTGAGAACTAATATGCTGGTTTGTATCATCAGACCAGCATATCATCTGACACTGAAAATGGTTAGACACTTGTGTCTGGCCCTTAAGAAATTTTACAGACAGCACTTCATGGACCGGTAATGCAGATGAGGAGTTTGGCAAGGTTTGTAAATGTAGGTAACATTCAGTTAAATTAAATAAAATGTTTTTATATCACTTTTAACAGTGGGTATTGTCAAAAAGCAGATCTCTAGATTTTAATAATAAAAAAAAAATTATAGCCATATCGCTTCATCCCTAGTGAGCAAGTAAGAGGCAACGGTGGCAAGGAAAATCTTGAGAGGAAGCAGACTCAAAAGTGTTTACTGATGGAGACTTGGATAAAAAAGTGGCAATTGTAGAGCCAATTCTAAAACATTTCGAGCAATTACAGTCAGATACCATCACAGAAAAAATGTTATTATCAAGTAAAATCAGGAGCAATTAGTGGTCCCCATTTGATAAGAACTCCAACCAGAAGTTGGACAAAATCCTGATGGATTCAAGCAACAACATATTCTGTTGCCACATTGACTAGATGCACAGGCCCAGGAAGCATCGTAAAGACAGACTGTGTACGTGTATCTGAGAAAAGAACAAAAGACATGATGCAACAGATTCCCCTTAGGTAGTCATTTTTGCCAGCACAACATTCATTCAGAGTTTGGGTTCAAGGATGGGATGCAGCAGGGACCACTTTTTTGGCACTAGTGCAGAAGAGAACACAGAAGCTATTTTGTGTCAAAAAGTGCATTATCAAGAACATGGTTTCCTGAAACTGCCAGAGTAACCAGATGTAGTTCTGAATGAATCAGGCTAAAGGTGAGAAGGTTCATCATTCTACCATTAGACTTTTGGAGCTTTTCAACAGAAAGACCACTGACTACTGAGCACATAGTACATTTAAAGCTCACCACTCGACACCTCCAAACACAGTGATCTATTCCCACAGATTTGCAAGACCCAAGCCAACTGGCAAGAGTGAAGATCAGGCAGTAGTACATGGAAAGTCTGACTGTTTTTTTAAATGTATTTATTTTTTTTAAACTGCGCTTTGATTTACCCCATTTTTTTCTTGAATACCTTCTTAAAGTTATTGCTGTTCTATTCACTACACAAACCAGGTTGATTTGATTAGTGAAGAAACACTACAGATTTGTAACGATATCTCGAAAGGATTCAAAACTGCTGTTTACTAATTTATAGCACATAACAGGCCCAGCTGATGGCTCTATACCTTTCCCCTGTTGTGTTTTGAATAACCCTGTAGAACATTTAACAGACTAAACCTCCAGGTTTGCTGATAGACACATCATAGCCATTATAGTTCTACCAACGTTATGTTTAGTTTTAGTGTAAAAAAGTAAGGAAATTAAAGAGGATACAGATGCATGCAATTCATTTTGTTCAATGCCTAAACAAAAATTCTAACTCAATTGAATAAAATTCAATGTTTGTGATTATGTACCGTACATATAATTTGGTATACACAGCAGATATCAAAGTTATTAATGCAAAAACTTGCGGAAGGTCAGTGAATGCTATAGACAGAATGATGCACCAGTCTTATACACAGTGAACACTAAAACTCCTATAAAGTAGGGCTCTTTCTCTCTGTGTCCACTTGTGTATAAGACTGGTAAGACCAATGTCCAACACAGCCTGGTGATTCTTCTGCTCAAGCTCAGAGGATTCAACTAACCTGTTAATTGCTAGATTCTGTGGGTGGGTTTAAGTGTTGGGGAATTACAAACTGTGACTGGCCCTCCAGGACTCCAGTTAACGATCTCGGATATAAAGTATAAACTTTATACTACCTTGGGATTTTTTTAGTTAATAATGGCAAATTCAAGATCTCCCCACAAAGCTCTCCCGATCCCATATGAGGGAGGGCAACAGAAAGAGAAACGTTTTGTAACAGTTGCTCACATGACATCAGGGGGTGTCGTTACACCCTGGAGAAAAGTGCAATCCACCAACTTGTGCCTGCCTGTGTGAGCTCTGTCACTGATAGGGAAGGGAAAGTATGCTAGCCTTATTGAGCTAAAGTAACCCTAAAGTATGCTAATGCCCTCCATTTTGGGCCACAGATGGCTAGGGCATCTTTGGATTTTGAACTAATTTTTAAAAATCTAAAATAAAACATTTTCAGTTTTATTTACATTTAATATGTATAAGTATTTGTGTAAGATATCTTTAATAATTTTGAGATCCCATTTTTAAAAATCATAACATACTGTAATACAACAAAGTTAATAAAAAACATGCTGAATAATAATCTTTAAAGTGCTCGTTTAACTAAAAGACCTTTAATCTAATTTAGTGAAACTGCTAAATATTAAATGTTAGTTATTTAAAAGGACGATATGTTTTTTTTTCTTTTCATTTGTAAAATTTCTGTCCAGTTCATGCTTTCCTTGCACATACGTAAAAAGATTGATAGGTGTGCATTTTGGGGTGAATCCTCAAGCTGAAGCTTCAGGACAAAAAGAATTAGTTTAGTTGGAATTTCTGCATTGTAACAACGTCCATTGTTAAAAGTGCTACACAAACAAACAAAAAAAACTGTATAACAATAAGCCACAATTGTAGCACAATCTGCATATATTTAGCTTTTGATTGACATTTTTCTATTTATGTTGGAGAGGATGAGATAAGCAATGAACATTTAAAAAACTGGGTTGTTAGAAGGACAAGATTTTTAGGGTTGTATAATATCCCTGTGTCTGTGCTAAAAGGAAATGTTAGAATAGGCTATTTTTTAGACAAAACAGTCTTGAAAATCTCACTGTCTTGGTTGATATTGAACACTAAACTCTATTTTGCAATTTAATTAAATTTTATTTATTCAGAGCTTTAAAACACACCCATTGCAAAATCCCATCTATAACTGTATAGTATATGGTTAAATGTGCAGTTTTAACAGAAAATGCATTTTAGTTAACATGAAGTCCACTTAATTGATGTCAATTGTTCATTGATGGAGAGGGAGATGTGTGTGTGTGTGTGCGTGTGTGTGTGTGTGTGTGTGTGTGTGTGAGAGAGAGAGAGAGCTCTGTCCCCAATTTTAGTCTATGAGGTACTAAAAAATAGCCTGCAACTTTTGTTGACTTAGGCATGGTGAATCACAAAGTGCAATGTAGACGAGGTAGGCGCGCTCACATCCCCCTGTTTTAGTAAAAACTGTGGGTGCTGCATTCTGGAATTCTCTTTATGAAGCTTATTTATGTACCTACTGGAACATACAGATTGTAAGGCATCACAGTAATAAAACCTGGAGGTAACAAAAGCATGAACTAATTCTTCTCTATCATGTAATGACATTGTAGTCTTATTTTAGCAATATTTCTCAAATGAAAGAGGGCTATGCTAGGAATATTATCTACACAAGCTTCAAATGTAATGCTTTAATCAATAATCACGCTGAAGTCTTTTACTGCTGCACATGATGAAAAAGAATGGCCATCCAGAGTCTGTGTGATCAGAAGGTTTACTTTGAGCTGCATCTGGTTCTTTCTTGTCAGAAGTAAGGAGAAGTAATTTAATAAGTATCCAGTGCCTAATGTCCTTTACACATTCCTCTACTTTACTGAACTGGTGGTTCTCTTCTGGCTTTGCTGAAACATAACAACTCTGGTGTCATCAGCATAACAGTTGGAACTATTACCCTGTTTGTGAATGAAAGTACCCAGAGGAAGCATACTGTATGTAGAGAAAACAGCAATTCTGCTTAAAATGGAAGTTTACTTTACTACCATTTACAGTTAAAAACTAATTAAAAAAAAGACTTTAGATAGGAAAGATTTCCCAATTTTCTAAAATAGTTGATCATTAATGTCAAACATTGGGCAAGCAACACATGTGAGAAGACACAACCCGAGACAGAGACCAGCAGTACATAGGTCATTTACCACTTTAACCAGTGTCGTCTCTGTGCTATGATAGCCGTTCCCCTACTTTCCATCCACTATGTGCAAACACATGTAACATTTCCTATGTCTATTCACTATTATTGCAGTTATGCTAATAATGTCTCTCTTTAGAGGAATATCAAAAAGAAGTGTGTCATGAAAATGAAGACAAGAGGATTACATCATCCACCAGTAATGATTAAGAAATAGTGAAAATAACATATAATGTGAAGAGAATCTCCATATGCATACAGAATTGACACTTCTGGTGGCATTTTGTTCCTATTTGAAATGAAACGTGCAGGGTTTTTACAAGCACATACCATATAAAAGTGTTTAAATGGCGTTTCCAAGCAACCAGTCTGCATTTAATCATATATACTAACAATATGATCAATAACAATTGCTAAAACCTTAAAATATCATAACCACAAAAAACAATACATTTATACATATACTGGTTAGTACACACGTTAACACTGAGAAAATTAAAGAACCGGAATAGCAAATGTGTGTGCACATGCATGTGTATGTTATACCAGTGTTTTTTTTTTTTTTTTTTTTTTTACAGTATGCTCGAAATTGAGACTTGGCATATAGTAGATGGGGAGCCAGAGAGATGTTGATTATGTCATGTTTATTCATCAAAGTTTGTTGTGATGTTCTAAATTGAAGCCTGTCTGTTCTCTCAAAACAAGGTCAAAACCAGAAGGTCACAGGTTAAATTACAAGGTGTAGAGAGCATGTTTTTTTCCGCCCCTTCTCTCCACCCACAGTTTTTGGTGTCTGTTTTTTTACTCCTGCACCTGCTGTACCATTGATTCATCTAAGTTCAGTTCAAAATATCTACAGTGTTCAGACTGTATTGTGTAAAATTTATGTTTTTAAGGTGAAAATGTTTTCTCTGTCTCGGTATCTCTTTCACTCACTCACTCATTGAGTCACACACTCACACATATCTCTTGAGAATGGTATTGATCTAAATGCATTTATCTTCCAGTTATCCACTAAACCACCCTTCCCACACTAACTGCACATAAAAAGAATCTCTCTCTCTCTCTCTCTCTCTCTCTCTCTCTCTCTCTCTCTCTCTCTCTCACACACACACACACACACACACTCACACACACTGTATTGCTCTATATAAACTATTACTCACACAGTATTACATTTACTAATAACTCAGCTATTCAATCAAATAAGACTTCTTGTACCTTGGTAATCTTTGGATACAATTTCAGGAGTCTTGTAATTGTCTGAAAGGTTTTGTATTCTGATTCTATTACACATTTACTTATATATTCTATCAACATGGGATATAAAATGTCAAAATAATTTGAGTTGTAGCTAAAGGTTTCATGCATAAAAAAAAAACTATAATATTTAAAGCATGTGTACTACAAATAAAGAAATACAAACCAAAGACAGAATTACAATATAGCCATAATGCATATATGGTTTGCTGCTCACTGGTTCATTTGAACAGGACCTGTATGTATTGTTGTCCTGTCCAATTTGAAAGCCTGCAAGTAGTTTCAAGCCTTGTTTGATTGACCTATCCTGGGATCCCCCTTTCAGTTAGTCTTGTTGGTAGCAGCCAGGTTGCCATGACACCAGACTGTTTTGCCTGACCTTTGGCCCCTTTAAGGGGTCCTATAGTCAGCCAGGCATTACCAATGTGGGGCCAATCGAAAGGGTGTAGAGGAGCAGATGGGGGAAGGGGCTAAAAATTTCTCAATAAGGACTGCTCCTTTAAATGGCCCCATTTTCCAGCCACCTTGCATGCACTGAAAGTAATTTTTTATTTTTTTTGGTAAATTAGAGAAACTTTGTATAGGTCAAACAAACAAAAAACATTTTTTTAAAAATATATAACAGCCTCAAAAGTGTGACTCTTGTGATAAAAGTACTTATATTTTAATTTATCAAAATCCTACAGTATATACTGTAAACAGGATGCTTAGTCGACATTGCATATTCACTAATACATTATATAATATTATA
Organism: Clarias macrocephalus; assembly: GCA_011419295.1. Taxonomy (NCBI): domain Eukaryota; kingdom Metazoa; phylum Chordata; class Actinopteri; order Siluriformes; family Clariidae; genus Clarias; species Clarias macrocephalus. The sequence continues at coordinate 36,675 of JAAGKR010005890.1, forward strand.
TATTATATATAACACTAATAATTTAATCCAAACTCTCTTTTCAGTTCTCATTTCCTTTTTTTTTTTTACTATTGTGTACTTACTGTATCAGGTAACATTATAAGTAGTATGTTTAGTTGTACCTTTCATAAACTTGGATACTTTGTTCGTGGTAATCTCACAAATACTACAAATGTAGTAGATAGAGACTGGCCTGAAAGAATGCTGGAACTTTCCTTCAAGAAAGAATTAAACCACATCTGACTTGCCCTCTTAGCGTGTGTTTATTTTTATCTTTTGTCTGTCAGTTAGTTATGTAACAAGATATCAAAGTCTCTTTGAGTCTGGTGAAGTTTCACTCAATTAATATGGCTCTGTGTCATCACTGCAAATCCTTCATACAGTATACTTGATTTTATTAGAACTGTTATGGCAGGACTGTATTAGAATGAATTCCTGGTAGTGGACTTTAACTGGATGAAATAGAATGGCTCACAAAGTGATTATCTATACATTTATTAACGTATATGCTTTTTAAATACAGTATGCCAGCTGAAAGGCTTGCAATAAATTAGGCCAAACAGCTATAATTATGCAAAACAAAAGAGAGTTCATTTACAAGAAAGGCTTATTCCCTGACAGTGAATGCATGTTTCAAAGCCTTTGAAGTGAGTCTTATTTACAGCAAAGAGCAGAACTCATCTTCTTCTCCTCTGAAGGCTATGTGTGATATATAATGAGAACTCAGATCAAATAAATGGCTGTATTGTCACATAGACATTGACTGACAAATTTGTAATTGTTTGTGCTTGTTTATACTTCAGTGTCTTAGCTTTGCCTTAATTAGTTAAGCTGTCATGTTTGTCATGGTTATGCATGCCTGGTGGTAGCGCATTTCAAAACACTTCCTATAGCTTGTATGTGAAAGATCTACACTACAGAGAATCACAGAGGCCTGGCAGGCACTGGTATGATATATGAATAAGTAAAACCTGGCTCATCGCTGTCTGGTTCATCATATTTGAATTCTTTCCAGTACCTCTGACAGTAGATTTCACCGTTTCAGGGGTCAAGTTTTGTTCGCTCATGGGAGAGTATTCGGAGAAGAACAACAGCTGGCTGCTTTTCTGATACGGGGAAGCTAATCATGAAGTCCTACACATTCTCCGGATTGTGGCCAACGTTAACAGGGAAAGTAGGTGGAGGACCAACAACAGTTTGTTACATCAAACTGGCGTCATCACTCTTATCTGCAAAGGGCTAGTGTGGCTGCAAACGTCCAATACAACTAAACTAGTGGCACACTTGATAGTTAATTAACCCTAGCATTAAGCATTTTGTCATAAGAGTGAACTGATGACACTGGAGTTGCATGGTGATGACCCTGGTCAAAGAGCCACCCAGTCACCCAGTCTAGTCACCCAGGCCAGTTCATGAACTAATTACCTGACCTATTAGATGGGTCATTATCATGCATTAAACCCATCGGCAGTATCTGTACTGTACTGTCCTATACTCATTTCAGTTTACACCGATCAGCCATAAAGCTATTAAAATTAAAACCACCTAGTTTTTGGTTCCCCCTTGTGCCGCAGGGGAGGCTCTGGCCCTTCGGTGCATGGCTTCACAAGACCTCAGTGGTGCGCTAAGGTATCTGACACCACGATGCTAGTGATGGGTTTTTTTCGATACTGCGGGTTGTGAGGTGGAGCCTCCATGAATTTGACTGGTTTGTCTGGTGCATCCCATGGGTGCTCGATCAATTAAATTAAATTACATTTTATTTGTATAGTGCTTTTAACAATTATGATTGTTGCAAAGCAGATTTACACAAGCAAAAGAAATTATGGAAGTTTGTATGAAATGTAAATGTGTATGAATCCGGAAACTTTAGAACCCAGTTTAGGAAAACCTTGAACTCTTTGCCTATTAAGCCCTGTGCATGGTAGGCTGTGGTGCGCTGGGCGCTATGATTGTTTCATGGCCAGCATTGAAATTTTTTTACCCGCCAGATGGACTAGTCTTTGGTCTCTGTGGTTGTACAGTAGATGGGCTTTGGGTGCCCATGATACAGTCTCTAATTTACTGGTACATAATTGACAATCAGTGTTATTTATGTTAGGTGTTAGAGGTGTTAATGTTAATGTTGATCAGTATACAATCTCACCCACTTTCCCCATCATTCTGGGACTAGACTAACTTAACTTCTACATGTTCCTCCACATCTACAGACATTCAGAGATTCCTGGGCTTTGCAATATTTATAGGAAGTTTAATCATGGGCTCAGCTCCATTGCCCTATGTGTCAACAAATGTCTGAGTCCAGCTCATAACATACGCACAAATCTTCTATTCTGCCATTTGATCACTGATAAATATTGATGGTCACATATGCCAACACTTGTTAAGTTCTGCCTTAATTCTGCCAGAGCCAAAGTCCCTAGACCCCTACACGTCCGCAAGCTCCTTCCTTCACACATTTTGTAATGTCCATCATCGCATCAGCCAGTGATTTTCTCACCAATCTGGCTCCTTTTGACATAGTCAGGTGCTTAGTGAAAACGGGATTTAAACAAACCAGGTGGTAGGGTGGCTTAGTGGTAAGCACTGTTGGCTTGCACATCCAGGCTTGTATCTCACCTCCAGTCTTGTGTACATAGAGTTTGCCTGTATAAATAGGCAGACAGACTGTGTTAAATTGCCCCTTACAGTAAGTGTTAATGAATGTGTGAGTGTGTGTGCATTGTACCTTGCACTGGACGGGCAGCCCATCTTGGAAGATTTTTCTGACTTTGTGAAAAATGTTTCCAGGACAGGATCTGGAGACACTTGAACCCTGAACAGAATAAACCCAGTGGGCACAGGTGGACTGCAGGAAGTACTTGAGACCTACAGGCAATGTCTTCAGGGCCCATTAAAGCCCTAAAAATGTTAACACCCCAGATGTCCGCAAGAGTTTAGGACCTCATATTAAAATCATCTTGCAGATGTTCTAAAGATCTGTTTTAAATAATAAATAAACAACAAAAAATTGGTTTGCATTCTAAATTTAAATTCCTACAACAGATATTTAATAGGGTTCCTAATTGGGTTTAACACTGGTCTTGCCATCTTTAAACGCTGATTTTGTATTCAGTTATTTTTAAGAGGATCAGCTTTTGGGGTCTTTATCCTGTGTGCGGCAGGATCTTCTGTCCAATCCTGACCTTAGCTTAGTGTCTATGTGGAATTTCATATGTTGTCCTCATGTCAAGATTGGTGAATTGGTGACTCTAACTATCCCTTAACTGCAAATGTGTGTGGGAATGTGTGCACAGTGCTCCATATATTAGAATGTATGTATGGTATGTATGGTATTAAAGGAACACCTTCACAATTAAAGTGCAGTAACAAAATAAAGCATGTCAATTTAACATAGTCAATCTGCCTATTTGCACATAGGACTGGACAGGGCCATGTTTATATATTGCTGCATTGCTTGGCTTTTGTACCAGAAAAATGGTGGGATTAGGCATAGCTTCTCACTGGCACAGTCATAGGGATGATGGTGTGGCAGACTACTGGCTTTGGCCACCTCAACATATTTTTTTCTATTTTCTGATATTCTAGGTGGTGAATTGCTGTGTGATCTTGATGCTTAGAATTGCAGTCTACTGTCCTTGCACCCTGACTATTTGACTTTGCACTGATAACTCTTTTTGTCAATCTGGCACTGCTTCCATTGTGCCACAGGTGAAGTATGGTATGTTGTCATATTCTTTGAAGGCTACATTTTTAGGCTGCAGGGTATCTTGGGAGATGGAGTTAGGTACTGCTCATTTTGTGACATCAGACAAACAAGGAAATGGACACATTCCAGGTTACACTAAAAGCCAATACAGTAGATAGTGGCCTAAAGTATAAGTGAAGTTTTGTAGCATCCCAATGTAAAATAGTTCACCACCCCAAATTTGTGGTGTCATTAATTAATGCCATATATAATTAAATAAACCAATATACTTTGTTAATGCATTTTATTATTCTCAAATAAGTGGTACAGTGGTACCTTGGCATACAAATGCCCCGACTCACGAATTTTCGCCTTAACAACTGAAATTTTGCAAGAACGCTTTCAGCATACACTGTAAGTGATCAAATTGAGCCGAACCGACTGTCTAAGTTGTGTACGTCCGGGAGCCATTCAAAACTTCATATCAGTGGAAATTCAAGAGAAGTAAGTTTACATTTTGTGCAAGATTTAGTGAAGACATACTGTAGCACCATGAGTCCCAAAACACGTTAGCAAGTATGGTATCAAGAAGAAAACGGAACCACTTCCAATTTTGTTTTTAAAGCAGGCGATGCCAAAAGTTAAGGTTAATTGAGGTTTAATGTCTATTTGTTTAAAATGTTTATATTTAATTTACATGTATTTTCTAAAGTTTTTAAATAGTTTAAATAGCAAAAATATGATTATAGTCTTGAAAATTGGTAATATTATTAATATTTTCAGATGGCTAGAAGGGATTATCTGCATTTACATTATTTCCTATAGGAAAATGCATTTCACAATATCAAATTTTGCCTTAAGAACTTGACTTTATGAAAACAAATATTTTTATTGCAAGATTAATGTACCAGGATTTTCTTAATATTGTTCTAGATATACATGCACAATTAGGAAATAAACATTTTCTTTTTTTGTTCTGTTTCAGGAACTGGTCTTAATGTTTAATCTGTCATTCCTTCATCTGAGGCTACATGTTACTGGCGAATGGGTTGCCAGCTGATCCAGGTATGTTTTTAAAAATCCAGAATATATCTTGATTAAACAATCAAATAGACGTATATGACTATTATTTATGAAAAGAGACATAAAAGCCTTTTTTATAAAAGGATTTCTGGCTTTGACAAATAATGAATAAGTAATTTTAAAAAGTTCTCACTTAGTATAAATTGCCAATATACAGATGGGTTAATAATTTTCCACTGCAAATGACCCACCGACCTTTATTACATAAAGGCCAGGTAAATAAAAAAGTAAATCTCCAGCTTCCCCACTACACCCATTCAATCGCTCTACCACCTACATGTTTAGCACCCAAACGTAACTGACAGCACTGCCATGGTGACTGCTTGGCACCTTGCCAGACTGCCAGTGGTTACCACAGCGCCTGTTCCTATGGCAACCCTTTTTAACAACTTATTCCTCCACCCCACACAGTTAGATATAGATACGGTTTTTAGAAAAGAAAAAGACTATAAGGATTTATGCTAAATGAAGATTTCTTTTTAATAGGCATGAATGTACATAAGGACCTAATATGTGATATGGGGTGTTCCTTAAAAACAACAACAACAACAAAAAAAAACTGTTAGGATCATGCATGTGTTACACTTAAGGTATTATAATGTGAAAATTAAAATTCCAGAATTCAGGTAAACATATTTATAACTCAGCTTTTATCTGGTGTAGCTACTGTAAGGTGGTCATTACCTTTCATAATATTGGATTGATATATTTTTTATAAAAAAAAAACAAAACAAGGTTAAATTAATAGTTATATGATTTTATTAATCATGAATAAAAAATTGGTAGTGACTTTTCCCCCTCAAATTTATTCCTCACCATAATAAATAATATACCTTAGAAACCAAATTATGAATTCATATAATTTCATAATTTGATTATTCAATTATTTTTAGAGCAAAAAACATATTCAGTGAAATCAATTACACATCATTCTCACACTTCCAACTTTAACACGTTGCTTCATGCCCTGGGATCACAGTTTCATCAACGTTCTGTCTACCTGGGTACAAGATGGTTCAAAGCAAACAAACAGCATACGCATTTGAGATTTAAGATATACTCATACATCTAGTAACTGATCTAGTGAATGAGGAATTATTGAAGACAGACTGCCATAGTCGTAAAAAGATAAGCTGAACTCAAGAAATTAGGACCCTGCGACAGAGACAAAATGAAATTAACGTGATAAAAATACAATACTTAGAGGTGGAGTTATCTGAAATAAGGAGAAAAAGAAGTCAACACAAGAGCAACCACCTGGCATGTGTGTGAGGGCATTTTGGGACAGGGGAAAAAGAAAAGAATTAGGGAAGACAAAGGGGGAGGGAGAGGATCGAGCAGCAGTCAGGGGGCCTCACAAGGGGATTAGCAACTTGAGCTGCATCTTGGAAAAGGGGGTGGGGGGGAGGAGGGGGGATAGGAAAGAGGGTAAAGAAATCCAACTGGTTGTGCATTAATGGAGGCTCTGACATCGTTGTGGTAGTGAAAAGTGGTCAAGACTCAAAAACTCCTGAAGCACGCACATCTGAAGCATATTTTACAGAAAAAAAGTAAAATAATAATAATAATAATAATAATACATACATACATCCACACATCCACACATACATACATACTGTACATACATAGATGCATACATGCATACAGTACATATAAAACACCCAACAGTCATTTTATGGAGACAGAAAGATGCACATGTATTTGTTAAAGAAAACAGATTCAAACAGATCTGAAACATAAAGTGAAGAGGCAAGAACAAGCAAATAGGGAGGTACTTAGTGGACATCAATACAAAGAGAACTCAGAGAATCCAAAATGACGTAGCAACAATAAAAAGAAAAAGAACAACACAATGTCAAGATAGAATTCAACCTCGATAACTTCAGATAAAGGCACACTGAGCATTGTCCCTTGGTGTAAGCACTCTCACTCTCTAAATTTAGCTGCTTTAAAATAGTCAAATTATTGTCCTGTGTCAAGCAAAGAGAATAAATACCGTGGTACCCTGGAGCAGGGTTAATACCTGTAAGGATAGTGCTGAATTGTCAACTTCCCTAATGAAATGTGGTACAACTGCATTGTAAAAAAAATCCCCTATAGAAATATGTTTATTATGTTTTATAGGGCCATGTTTCATAGCCCTATAATAAAAATTGACCTTTGGAGCAATGGAAAAACGTCATATGGTTTGATAAATACAAATTGACCCCATTCCTGAGTGATAGGTGTATAATTAACTTGGGCCACTAGGCGGGGCACTAGCTGGACAGGGTGCCAATACATCGAAGGTAACATGAGCACATACATTTACAGTACTCACACACTATGGGACCTTTGGAAAGAGACGGAAAACATGCAAACTCCACACATACACAGACCAGAGATTAAACTCAAACCCTCAACCCCCGAGGCCGCAGTTCTAACCACTATGCCACCATGTACTGTGTACTACGTACTACGCCCGGAGTACTATAATGAAATCAGTTTGGATGGCTGATGGCTGAGCTCTGGAGAGAACGAGAACCGAAAAACAACTAAACAGCAATGATGGCTGAACGTAGCCTTGAAGAAATAAATTATCACATCAAGGACTTGTGGGACATGTCTGAGAGATTAGCTATAACCCCCTTGACCTGACAGGGTTGAAACCTTAATGACTAGTCAGAACTACAAAGCGCTAATAATTGTAATCAGAGGATCCAGTGTGTGATGTTTATGTTCACTTGCAATTTTGTAGAAATATGTTTTGATGGCATGAAGGCATAATATAGCAATAAGGGAGACGTAAAAGTATGTGTTTAACTGTGTGTAGTTGCTCATGCATGTGTGTGTGTGTGGGTGGGTGGGTGTGTGTGCTGCATAAAAGGAGAAAGACTGTGCATTTTCTTGTTGATCCACAGGAGGGCAATAACATAAAAAAGGCAGCCATTTTTTATGCTGTTCAAAGGGTTCGTGATATTGATGTCAGATGCATTAGATCCTCTATAAAACCAGTAAAGAAATAAAAATTAGTGTGACTTTTGTAAGAATTAGGAAAAAAATAACACTAAACAAGATGGATAAACAGATCACCATGCTATCTCCTAGGGCAGATGAACTTCAGCATGGAGAAGAGCTTTGTGTGCTGCAGATTGAGGTAGTTGGTTGTATGGTTTCACATCGTAAATGGCCTGGAGATAACTGTACAGCCTTCTAGCTTTCCCTGCGGCAGCACTTGAACACCTTTTGCAATCCCATACTGCACCACGGAATAAGACTGGAGATGGAATTAGTCATGTCCTGTTCAATATCCTAGAACAAGACAGACAAAGGTTAGACATGAACACTGAAACACAACCCATGTGTCTAGAAAAAAAAAAGTCATTACAGAACCAATACCAACAACACGAGAGTGAGAAAACATTCAGCTGTAAGCTTTTTATACACTGGAAATGTATATACAAGGAAATGAACATAATTCAAGCGTGTACAAATAAACAGGCGGTGTTCAGGATGAAGGTGGGCTTTTAAGTTACATGCATTATTTCAAGACAACACAGCTGGTAACTGGAAGAAATAACACACAGCACAGAAGATAAGTGTTTGATAGTGTTGTGTGAAGGGGTGTGTGTTAAAACAAAAATTTCGTGCTATTTCCTCTAGTGGTGGCAAAATTTGATATCACAGCAGATTAGAATTTTAAAATAAAAATAAAAAGATGCAAAAGGACATATGAGTCTACATAACACAATAGTCCAAAGAGATAAGGTACATTTTAACCTTACAAAGTACCTTGATTACACCTCATTCTTAGGCATTTCTTAGGCAATCCAGCCAATTCTGTCTGGGTGCAATACAACCCTGAACATGAATGCATCAGCCATTTTTTTTGCTGAGTACCTGTACTATTCAATGACAAAGTTGTACCTAAAGCAAAGAGCAAATTGAGACTTTGCAGACACTCCCATTGCCAGCTTAAAAATATATAAACCTCACAATACATTTCCAAATTTTTCCAATCCACATAATTTCCACTTAAACAAAATATAAAGGTTTTTAATAATCACCTCGCCTGTTTTTAAAAATCATTTTAGAAATATGTTGCCCATCCTATCTTATTATTATTATTATTATTATTATTATTTTACAATATAAAACATAATTACTAAGTGGCATGATACTCATTGTGAATCTAAATTTGCTCAGAGGGTTAAATAAAATTTGTTTACAAAGTATATTTTTGTTTAATTGTATTTTCTATAATGTTCTACTGTATGTATTTTGTATATTGTATGTTTAGTTGCAAACTCAGCTTCTCCATCCTTGTGCTCAAACAAAGCCCCCGAAGAAAGGCGGGCATATTACATTGTCATACTGATTTGACTTTCGTGGTGACATACACATAGTTCATAAATAAACATGACCACCCTTGTACACAATCTCTGTGGATGTGTATTATTGGAGATTTATGAATGTAACATTATGCATACAATTTATTATATAAACTTTATAATTATGTGTCACGTTTATGCATCAACAACCTAATCTGCAGCAGGTCACATGGCCTGGTATCACTATTTTCCTTTCACTAAACGATATAATTTTTGAGCTCCAAGTAGCAACTTGTTCTGGAATTACATACTAAATATGTACATGTCTGTAATTATCTGTATCACGGTGTTGGGTTTGTTAGTAACGTGTTTAGTTTGGACTGTATGTTACGATGTCTATATGCTTTGGAATATTTAAATAAAGAAAATACATGACTTCATAAAGTATCCATAATGACATTTAAATAAGGACGTAATCTACAGTATAGCTAAGCATTTCCACTGTCTACCACATGTTCATGTTGCTTTTCACCACTGTCTGAAAGTCACATCGATGCCTGGCAGGCATGTTGGCTTTAGAACAAAAGATTTCAGCTAATAATTGCAAAGGTACACAGACTCATTCCTGTTTTTGTTCATCCTCCATTCATGCTTCCTGGAATGGCAGTTGCAAAAAGTCCCTACTGTTTGAATCTTTTTTTCTGGTCCTTATTCTTCTCATTCTGCAAGTTTCATGGAAAATAAGCCCATTATCTACCCCTTATGCTTTTAGAATGTGAGTACACAGTCACAAAGACTTAACACTATTACCCATGTACCACAGTGTACCATGCAATTAATAAAGTTTTCTGGCAGTATCTAAATAAATATGTATTTTTATAATAGTAACACATAGCTTTTCTTCTTCTTCTTCTTCTTCTTCTTTTTAAACCTTTACCAATGCACCTGCATAGCTTTGTCCTACAAATGAGCTGCATGGGACATTAACATTGCTGCAGGCTTTTGCTTAACCAGAATTACTGTACTAAATGCACTCTCAGACAGGATCACTTCTACCAAACAATGTGTATTATTTTGCGTTTACAAAATTGTGATTCTTGTGCTCGTATTGTTGTACAGGGGCAGAGCTCAAAATGACGGGCACATCTATATATTGATTAAGAGATGCAAACACACTGGATGATATTTTCCTCTGCTTCATCTATCATCATCAGGGCGATGCTTCGTTGTGATCCTGACCCTCCCCCTACATCCCCTTTCCTCCCTGCTGTCTCTTCTCTTCTCCTCTCTCCTCATCTGCCCCCTCCCTGCTCCCTCTGTCTCGCACACATTTCCTCTCCTCGCCAGACACACACACACACACACACACACACACACACACACACACACACACACACACACACACATGCACACATGCAGTCTGCAAAAGGGGGTGTGTGTGCAAGAGGAGACATGGTGCCTGAAAAAATGTGAGCAAGGGGAGAAAGATGAAGAGAGGAAAGACT
>JAAGKR010005891.1:7223-40076 GCA_011419295.1 Clarias macrocephalus
TTAATGAGGGGAAAAAACTGTTCGGTTCCAAGAGAAAGCTGCTTTTGCATTTTCGGAGGAGCTCTGAAGTGGATGGTGGATTCGGCTCGAGGACGATGTGGAAGAGTGCCAGCTGCGTGTGTGTGTGTGTGTGTGTGTGTGTGTGTGTGTGTGTGTGTGTGTGTGTGTGTGTGTGTGTGTGTGTGTGTGAAAGAGGACGATGGAAATGTAGATGGGAATTCCCTGCTTTCATCCCATACGCAAGACCACGAAATAATACGCCCACTTCTGTGTCTCCTGTCACGCGGCCAGTGAGAAATGGAAAAGCTTAAAGCAGAAAGAGAGAGAGAGAAAAAAAAACGTCTGGAGCTCGTCTTGTGGATCCACTTTGCAGACGAATCATAAAGGCTTTTGTATTACGGATCTCTTCGGGGGGAGAGTGACTCACGCTCATCCATCGCTGATTTAATAGCTGCTTTTCATCCCTTTTATTTGGATACTCAGGAGAAAGAAACCCACTCTGTACTCACTGTGACACTTAACATTGACACGTTGGACAACAACCCCACACACACACACACACCCCCACACACACACGCTCGCTCCCTCTCGGCATGACTCCACACCCTGGAAAAATTTGTCCTAAGAATGTTAGGAGTGAAAACCCTTTTTCAATAACAGGAAGTGTGAAATATTTCCTCTGTTCCAGCGGAGACCTGGAGCCATTGATTGCTCTGCGGACTTTCTGACAGCTCGTCGCCGTACGTGCGAGTCAGGATGGTGCTTAAGCAGAGGAACATCTTGACACAGTCTTGCGTGCAGCAGCTTTATGCCCAAGCGTTTCTGTGCTAATTGTCCCAGTGGCAGCGTGTCGTAGCCGCTCAGGCCTGGAACTGAATTTGACTTTTTGCCGGTGAGGTCGTTTAACGGCGAATTTGTTCGATTTGAACTCGACAACGATTCGAATTCAGCGTTGTCATGGCGATGCAGAAACATATCTAAAAAGAAAGCTTTCCGTTGCTTCATGTTACATCATCGGGACGACAAACGAGCGTTCCTGTTTCTGAAAGAAAATCTGTTTTGACTCCAGGACCGTTTTGGAAACAAACTTCTCACCACTTCTCCATATTTTCCTCTCTTGGCTTCTAAATAACAGCCTTCTTTTTTTTTTCCTTCTAACTTTTTGAGCCTTCTGCTTCCTCACTGCCAAGATCGTTCTCTCTCTCTCTGTCTCTCTCTCTCTCTCTCTCTCGCTCGCTCGCTCTCTCTATCTGGCCAAGAATTATCCACCACTGGCTTCTCCCTATATGGTGTTTTTAAAAAGGATCCCACAACACGGCCGTGTCTCAGTCCATCATCATCTGCGTTTTGGTGCACGGAACAGATGTAATCCAATCTGAATATTCAAAATGAACAGATAACGTGCTTAAATAAGTATGATATGGATACAAAGCATGTCAGAAGGGTGCAAATTCTGTGGGAATAAGCTTAAATTTTTTTAAGTTCAGTACAGCATTCGATTATTCATCCTCAGTAACCGCCTGCTGGTTTGAAACGACAATTTTTGAAGCAGCGAAATGCAATAGCTCCGCAGTGCTTATAACATATTTTCTTTTGTAGTTTGTTCACTTGTTTTGGAAAATCATGCACAAAATGTAGTCAAATCAGCTACAGAAATAGACAAATGTGCATGCAAAGTGCTTAAACCATGGGAACGAATTGTAACCCGTTTGCACAATATTCTATCTATTGATTCGCAATGGCATGTCAAGCTCTCATCGTGGTAAAACATGGCACATGACATCGATATAGTATGTGTTGTTTATTCTGGCAGCTCTCTAGATACAAACAAAACTGCTCAAATGCACTGGAACTGGATTGATGTAGCTGAGGCTGACGAACTGTCATGGCTGACTGGGGCTCTATCCTGGATTGTCCTGTGTTTCATGGGTACAGTGGTAGGACTTGAGTGTATTTAAAAATAAAAAAAAACTGATTTAGGCCACGCCCGGTCTGGGTTTAAACACACTGTAGGTAAAAATAACAGAAATACCAGAAATTCTCACATAGGGGCGTGACATCTGTTTTGTTGCGCAATAATCAGGAAAAAATAGACATCTATGGTGAGTAAATGCTATTACTAATAATTAGGCCATCACTGTATGTGATATAAGCCCCGCCCCAGAGTGGGAAAAGAAGAGCCAATCACATTTTTTTTGGCTAAGTCGTTAACATAAACACTAACCCTGATGCATGCGCACACAATCAAAACCTATGATATGATTAAACATTACCGTATTTAAGTAAACATGCTTTTATACGACTGACCGGGAGTGACCCCAACCAAGATGGCTGCCAAGTGAAGCGGCTTCACCCGGGAATAGTACAAGTCTTTCTTTAAATCCTCTCACTAGGACATTTCAAAGTGAATTAATAAATAAATAAACGACTACAAACAAATAAATTGCACTGTAGAGTTATTGTAAGTATCTGCAAGAGCGCCTCCCGGTGGCCATGCTAGGTCTCAGGCTAGCTAATCAAAGTCTGTTCTTGATTTAAGCACCGATATACAGTAGACATGTCTGGTCTATTCATACTATGTACAGTTCAGGATGGAAGGAAATGCTTATACTTCATATTTTGTGCCTGTAGACTGATCTGAGTCGTCGAAAGCTGCATTTATTAATAACAAGAGAATGACAGAACATCGATATTTTGAAAAAAATATAATCCATTTAATATTATTTAAAGGATCTCAGACTGTCATACATGAGGAAAAAAAATTTGCAAAATGCAGTTCTGGTTTTTCGGCTTTCCGTTGGAAAACGTGACATGATATAACATTTATATCCAGCGTGTTATTTGAGGAAGGTTTTACTAGCAGAAAAAGCCCTTGGCTTGTCAAACCCAAACCACACCTCTCAGTGTCATTCCAACAATGATGGTGCAAGGCTGCATCCCAAACCACACAGGCTTCTGAAACAGTTATATCAGTGACACGTTATTGCAGGCTATGAAGTGTGATTTGCCAATGCTTGGGATCCTCCACTGGAATGGTGCAGTGTCTTTATTGATTTAGATTTTTTGCTGATTGACTCCAGTGACATAAAAAACGAAGTCGGATGCGTTTCTAACTCACTGGATGAGCCCATGGTTTGCCCAGGACACTGTTGCACTGTCGTGTCCTCGCTCTGGATTTCATCCTCTCAGGACTGACCCTAGCAGATCTGATCTGTCCAGCCTGAGATCTTGTCTTTTACTTATTTTTTTTTTTTTTTACTTTTTGTTGCAAAACCATCGACCCTAAACATGCACTTGCTTGTGGAAAGACAGGATATTAAAAAAAAATAATAATAAATGAGGTCTCACCTTGACTACATGGTCGTTTAAGTGCTTCGGGTCCCGGTTGACCAGGTCTATCTCCTTGGTGTGCACGTCCTGCAGTGTCTTCTCTTGCATGCTGTCGCTGTCCATGTCTTTGTTGTTCGGCTTGTAGATGTTCCCCTGTTTCCTGATGAACGGCGTGTGAGCGTATTCCTACACGGGTGCCAAGGAGGAGACAGGAGCAGAAATTCAGAACGAGGGGGAAAAGTGCAAACGGGGCTGGGAGAGCAAGCAGGGAGCACCTCGGCACATTCCCCTGGCATGGGATGGTTTTAAATGAGGGGAGAAGTACAGCACCACACCACACCACACCCCTCTCTCTCTCTCTCTCTCTCTCTCTCTCTCACACACACACACACACACACACACACTCTCCTTAGTAGAAACTGTAGTTCCACCACAAGGGGTCATCACCAAACACCACTCCAAGAGGAAATACTTTCTACACCAGACTAAACCTGTTGCGTTTCAGTTGAATTAGACGTTTTAACAATAGCCCAAACCATATCACCCCCTAGCAGGGGCACACGGTTCCACGCGCACTCGGTATGGATGGATGTCTCCTTTACGCACGGACCAGCGCGCGAAAAGCGCACGAGGCTGTCTACATGATAAATAACGATGGCATGCAAATGATATTTTGACATCAAAGCACCTGGTGTAAAGAAAGAAAAAAAAAAGGTTTGGCAGAGAAAGAAAGACGAGTGATAACCTCGTGCCAAGCGCGATAGCGCACGCGGGAAACTGGCAGGTTTTGCGCACGGAACGGAAAAGCGAGCCAGCACCGGAGCCAGGTGTAAATCCAGCGCGTGCACACCGTCCAGGGAGGAGCTGCAGGTTACTGGGAAACGCAGAGACACGAAAAAAAAAAGAAGAAGAAAAAAAAAAACCTCAGAGTTATACGGACATGTCCTCCTTCGCAGCCTTACCTCGGTGTCTCCGTCTTTGGGACCGCCGGTCATGCTGCCTGCGCGCAGGAGTGTGTGTGTGTGTGAGTGTGTGTGTGAGTGAGAGAGAGAGAGAGAGTGTCAGTGTGTGTGTGTACGTGTGTGTGTGTGTGTGCATGAGAGATACAGTGACTGTACAGATGAAGCGCTGTGGGAGGCGACGGCACGGTGCGCGCGCTCTCTCTTTTTCTCTCTCTCTCTCTCTCACACACACACACACACACACACACACTGACACTGACGGTAATAAAAAAAAATCCTAATGGTAATTTAGATACTCAGCTCATTATCACGTGACCGTGTAGCATCAGTGTGTGTAGCTAAAGGGTGGGTGGGTGGGGGGGGGGGGGTGTGATGAGGCGACCTCTGGGTTCTGCTTATTATTTGTTCATGCATTCAGGAGACTTACTTATTCCAGGGAGTGGTATAGCAGGGATCCATCCGTCCATCCATCCATCCATCCAAACATTTAGGAACCTCTGTAGACCAACTAGGGACCGTGGAGGCCAATAAATACCAATAGAGATATTTATTCCCATTTTATGACCGTGATAGGACCCCGGCTCAACATTCACACACTACGGGCAATTTGGGAACGCCAATTAGCCTAACCTGCATGTCGTTGGACTGTGGGAGGAAACCGGAGAATCCAGAGGAAACCCACCAAACATGGGGAGAACATTCAAACTCAAACACAGACAGACAGACACCAAGGTCGGGATACACTAACCGCTAACCAAGCAAGTGTGCGGCCGCACCAGGGATGGGGGTAACAATCCATCACCGGGATACACACACTCGGCTTTTCTGACAATCTTCAGGGCAGCTCCAGAAGGTCAGAATCTCTCTCTACTGTCCACCTGTCGAAGGAGGTGAGGATGATAAGGAGGAAGGTTTTCTCTCCTTAACCTCCAAAGTAAGTGAGTAAAGTTGCTCTAATGTGAAAAGGAACATTCTGTTCCAACTCAGTAGGCCAGTTTAAATAATACAACAAAACATCCACTACATCCACATGGCTCAGTGGTACGTTTCCCATCTGCTAAGGCGGAAAGCCTGGGTTCAGTTCTCACCCAATGCCCAAACCTCAGCCTTTGGATGTAGTGCCAGTCCCAAGCCTGGATAAAATGAGAGGGTTGCATCAGGAAGGGCATGCGGCGTAAAACCCATGCCAAAGTTGTGTGCAGATCATGACGATGATCCGCTGCGGCGACCCCGTGACGGAGCAACCGAAAGACCGGCAATGACAAAATATTGTCCGATAGTGAACTAAGACCGATCCTGATCATAGCCAAACGGGTCATTTAAAGACAGAAGTGGCAACTAACATTAAAAAAACACCAGTAACAGGCAACATGGTGGAGGAGTTGTTAGCACTATGACCTCGCACCTCCAGGGGGAAGGTTTGATTCTCACCTCAGGGTCTGCGTGCATGGAGTTTGCATGTTCTCCCCGTGCTGGTTTCCTCTGGGTTCTCCGGTTTCCTCCCATAATCCAAAAACATGCAGATTAAGCTAACTGGTGAGCGTAAATGAGTGAGTGTGTGTGTGTGTGTGTGTCCTGCGATAGATTGGCACCCCGTCCAGGGTGTACCCCGCCTCGTGCCCGTAGTTTCCTTGGATAGGCTCCAAACCCTCCCCATGATCCTGTATACAGGATACAACACTCCAGAATGAATGAACACCAATAATAAAGTAAGAAGTAATGGTTTCTGTAAATGCAGTGGAGTAATTAAGTCTTAAATTGATATGTCTTGTTTATTTAACAGCTGTACATTTCACACGGTAAGAGTTCAATCGAGTTCAATTAAACATGTTCGACATTAGATCAACACCGCGTGTGTTCATTCACACACTGATACTGGGGCCAGTGGAACTGAGTGAGAGTTTATTTTTACACTGATGTACCAACACAGTAAGAGTCAATTCACTGATGATAAATTTGACACTAAATGAACCATGTACCATGCAATAATTAATTAAAGTGATGAATCACGCTGTGTGTGTGACTGTTCATATAATACTGTAATGATTTAAACACTGAGGTAATGATTTAGTAAAATTAGGAGTACAGAGCACATCAGGACTCGAGTCACATGGGAAACATGGATGAACAGCACATGTGGAAATCATTTCTTTTGATTCTGTAGCTGCTTTGCGACAATGACAATTGTTAAGTGCGTTATACAAATATAACTGAATTGAATTGAAAGAAATGTCTTTTTTGTTAAACAAACAAATGGATAAAACATGGGAGGAAATTAACCATTTGTTATATGAAGAAATAAATAAATCAATAAAAAAAACATAGGAAGAAATTAATTGTTTGTTCAATTAATAAATAAAATAAAACATGGGGAAAAGTTATTGTTTGTTCAATAAATAAATGAATAAATAAAATAAAACCTTGTGAGGAAATTAGTTGTTTGTTTAATAAATAAACATGGGAGCAAGTGAATTATTTGTAAAAAAAAATGTGGGAAGAGAATGTCTGTAAAAAATTATTTGTAAAAAAAAAATCTTTTGTAAAGCATGAAGAAAGAAATCCATCATTTTTAATAAAAACAAAATCAAAAATGAAAAAAAGAGAACAATTGTGTGTAAAACATTATATATCAAAAGAAATGAGTCTTTTGTAAACATCACATGAGGAAAAAAAATCAATCGGTTGTAATAAAAACAAAATCACTTAAAATAATAATTTGAAAAATCATAAATGAAATGTGTGTAAGAAATCAAATGTGAGAAGAAATTAAGTGTTTGTAGCAAAAGAAAAAGGGGGTAGAAAACAAGTGTGTATAAAAATTTTACATGTGAAAGAAAATCATTTTTTTGTCGAGCCCCATCATTTGTAAAAATAAATAAATAAATAAATAAAAATCACGTATGAAAAGTCACATGTGGAGAGATAAGGATCATTTGTGTAAACAAAACAAAAACCTGCACTATGAGTTAAAAGTCCATATGTGATAAACACATTAAAAAACCTGACATGCCTTTTAACTAACATTCCTTTGAACTTCATGTGACTTTTCTGTGAACTAAAACCGGATTTTCAATGCATGATATTCAAACTGTGAAAGGAATTAGTAAAAAAAAAAAAGAAAGAAAGATCCTCGTCAAGCTGTCTGCTGCAGATGAACAATAGCTAGAGGACACTGCCGGAGGGGACAGAAAGAAAATCTAGGCAAATTCTTGCTCTGGCGCAAAAGTTCATGCTTGAGCTGCGGGCGAGAGGCGAGGGTGTTTCTGGAGCTATGAAACGTTTTTCTGCACGGCTCAGGTGGTAGTGTGATCAGGGGAGGGGCGGGGCGTGGCCGGGACGGAGCTGGAGGAACAGGTGAAAAAAACACACTGTGGACGTCTCGGATTATACAAAAACTACAATACAATACATTTCCTTTTCACATTGATATGTTGAGTTTTTTAGACACACAGTGGCTGGTGTGAGCTGTAGCGCCGGGTGAGGGGTTGGCACTGGCACTGATCTGAGACGGCATGGCATAACAAAAAACGGAATGGCATAACATAAAAAAAAAAAATTCAAATAAATAAATAATGCTTTTCATGGGAAAAGGGTGTGTGTGTGTGTGTGTGTGTGTGTGTGTGTATAATAAATAGTGTGTGTGTCTTGTGATCAAATAAAGAAGAAAAAAAATTAGAAACCCCCCCCCCCCCCCAAAAAATTACTTAATTTGCTCTAATTACTTATAATTAGCCTTTAGTTTATATTTTGGAAAGACGCTGCCGGCTAAGTCTAATGACCGAATACAAAACTAAAATAATAGCTGACTAGAATAATAATAAATAAGTAAATAAATAAATAAACAAAAGATCCTGAGACCTCTAGCATGTTGTCGATTTCACCACATTAGCTACAGTTGTGTGCAAAAGTTTGTGCCCCCTCATTGTTACAGCACTTTATAGCTTCAACATTTTTCATGTTTATGTAAGATGAAATAACTAAATAAATAAATAAATAAATAGTGTGCTTGGATATATTCTCCACAACAATGACATAATTACAGACGATTATAAAAAATGCTTTGAGGGATGGCACTTTAAATTTCGTTGTACTTGTTGCAATGGTGACAATAAAGACTATTCTATGCTATTCTGTCTTCTTTTGCTTATAATGTAAATAACCTCTAATAAATTTCTCTTCATTTACTGGTAATATTTTCTGATCATGAACCGGATATTAATTACCAGATGCCGGTGTAAAGACCCAAACACAAAGCCAGTCACTGAAGCACATGTGTTAAATAGCACGCTGTCTCCTCAGTAATCTTCCTGAACCGCCTCTGAAACGTCCGTGTTGTGTTTTGCGCTCCAAAGCTATCTAGCTTCTAACACACTCTAACCCCTGATCAAGGGCACTACTGGGTGTGTGGAACAAGGGATGGTACACCCTACACAGCGCACTGGCTTTCCATTAACCGCTGTTTGGGATTCAACCCTGGAAGCGCCGTTAACTGACATTAGGCTGCTGATGTTTACGTGATGTGGGTTTACCCGATGTTGTGTCATATTCAGTCGATAAAAGACTAACATAACGATTGAGGAGCTCCTTTTTATAGGTAATAAGGATGTTGAAGTTTGAGTTGTTATCATAAGGTGATTCCCTGAGACAGGGCACAAGTGTGTTTGCTAGCGATAGCGTGCGTGTTAGCTCACTCAGTGCTCCTGTTGCAGATGAGACAATGCTGTGGAACACACTGTGCTTTATGCTTCATAAATAACTATATGATAGTAATCTATATTAATGGCTTATAATAGCTAAGTAACTGTTCCAGGGACGAATCCCAAATATATCCTACCCCTTGTTCCACAAACTAAGTAGTGCCCTTGATCAGGGGTTAGCGTGGGAGCCTTGTTTTAGAAGCTAATTAGCTTTGTAGCTCAAAACACCACACGGCGATTCAGAAAGATTACAGCGTGAGGAGGAGACAGTGTTGTTTAAGATGACGTAAAGTTATCAGGTGTGTTTTCTTGCTGAAAGTGCTTCTGTAACTGGTTGTGTGTGTGTGTTTTTACACCGGGATCTGGTAATTAATATACGTTTTGTAGTCCAGGAGTGGGTTGGCTTACGGCGGATAGACTTCGTGACATCAGGTGGGACAGTGGGTTAAGGCACTGAGTTACTGATCGGAAGGTCGACAGTTCGAGCCCCAGCTCCATCAGGTTGCTATTGTCGGGCCCTCGAGAAAGGCCCTTAACCCCATCTGCTCCGGGGGCCAGTTACACTGAGATATGCAAAGTAAGAATTTAACAAATAAAGGCTAAACTAAACTAATAGTCTATAGCATGACTGTAAAATTAGATGCTTTTCCCCCCCACACACTTTTATAAAATGAAAAAACTCATGCATATGTACAAAGTACACTTTGAGGAATGAGAGTAATGAACTAAAGTGATTTTTTTTTCTTTGTGTTGTTGGTACTTTAAACATGTTTTTAAAGGTTCAGTGTTTCATGTTTCCACTTTTAGTTCCTACTTTAGTTCCTTACGACCAGATTGTTTTAATCCACCTTCACCACTGCGTGACATCCAGTCTGCACCTACAGAACCTCAGGCTGATCTATAACCTCCATATGCTGCGGTTTCACCTCTAACCCTGTCCGCTCCCATGCTGCGACGCCCCTCATGCTAACCAGCGCTTCCTTAAGCACGTTACTACTGGGATGGGTTGCAAGAAAATGTTTCTCCCCCTGCAGTCAGAGAGCTGAGAAAATGAACAACAACAAAAGTATCATGTGAAAAAACAGAGCTTTTATTTACTGAACGGAGAGACTCCCGCCCTCTCGCCACGCTCCGGATTGTTGCTACATGACATCATCGGATGGGGTGGAGGAAAAAAAAAAACCAAAAGCGTACACCTGAACGCGGCGTGTTCCAGTGCACAAACAAGCCGTCCTTTCTTTCCGAGAAAGACAGACAGAGTCGCGAGCAGGCGCTAATCCAAGCGCGGATTTGCAAGGCAAATTAACTGGAAAACTAAATACAATACAGTACTCGTTAAAATAAATCATTCCATCTTTTTTTTTTTTTTTCCTTTTGGAATGTCAGGATAGTCATGTGCAACCATTAACTTCTAAAATATCGCAACAGTAATATATATGATGGCGAATATTGTGTTGTCGTAAACAGGACGTTGTCCTATTGTGTCTTATTCGGAAACAATGAAATGGTATAATTCATTCATTCATTAATAAAGACATTGTCATACTTTTTAATGTTGGAAACATCCAACAAGCAAACAAACAAACAAACAAACAAACAAACAAACAAAAAATCTATTTCCTGTTTTTTTGACATTGGAAACTCCGTCTATAAACGCAACAGAAACAACAAACAAATCTGCTCTTCCAACACTAAAGTTTACAGTCATTGCCTTAATGTTACTATGGCAACGGTAACGTCTCATAACCTACATAGCATGTTAATATGTATTCAAAGTAATAAATAGCGATGAGTCTTGTTTGAGAATTTGCCAGCGCTCTGGTGTAAGTACAGTCTTGTATAAACAGTAACGGAGGCAGGAAACAGGAAGTAGTCTGCACTGATTAGCTTTTTCGAAAGCATTTCTATACTTCTATACACATGTAAAAGTCTCCTCATATACAGTACAAAAGCTTAAACGCATGTTTATATAAATATAGATTTAGCTATATATTTTTTACCTAATGCTTCTGCCCACTAGGAGTCGAAATCTTTGCGGTAAAGTCTATAAACACTTCCTTATATCGCGCAGACGCTCAGACGTCTCACCGCACAGAGTCAGGGTGTTTTTAGCGTAAGCGTACATTTCATCCCAGGCCAAAACAAACACACACACGCACACACACACACACATGTGATGGAGCTGAGCATGAAGAGGACTCAGGTGTGACTGATCAGGTCTGGGATCTCCTCCAAGTCCTCTAAGGACACATCACCAGCTCGGCGTCTAAAGCACTTCGGGTTTGCAGCTCTTGATGTTGACGGCAGACAGACACCTGCTGGCGCTGCGGAACACCGGCCTCAGGAACGTCTCCACCAGACTGGACCAGATCACCTGAGCGCAGGACAGAGTCATCATGCAGCTGTGGACGAGCGGCATCACCGCCCTAAACACACACACACACACACACACACACACACACACACGCATTATACACAAATATTTATTCATCAGAGCTTTACTGTACTTTACACACACCTGCATTATCACAACATATTCCTACAATCTAGACCAAAATTATTGGCACCCTTAGTAGAAAGGGCACGATTTGTGGTGAGTGTATTTATTCACATGAACTGGATTCGTCATAAGATTTCTGGTGAATGTTGCCGTAAAAGCGATTAACGTTTACAGTACGGTGATGAGACTCTTAGCAAGCAGTAAAACATCTGAACGGTGCAAGCGTTTTAAAGAAGGCCGTACGTCCATAAATGGCCGTTTCCGTGAACATTCAGTGGAGTGAAACGCCTGATCCTTAATAATAAATCGGCGGACTAGAGACGCATCTGTGTGTGTGAACTGGACACACAATCATCCAGCAACACCACATCGCCCGCACAGTCCTGGCCTCGCTCCAAGACATTTACACGTGTTTGGGTCGTTAAAGGAGTTCCTGGGAGGCCGGCGTTTCAAGCTGAAAACGTTCTACCTTGATGGCGTCCAAGCACTCGTGGAACACACAAACCTATTTTTGCTTTATTTTGCAATTAAGTTACGACTGCTTTCATTTGTTCT
Source organism: Clarias macrocephalus (assembly GCA_011419295.1). Lineage (NCBI taxonomy): Eukaryota > Metazoa > Chordata > Actinopteri > Siluriformes > Clariidae > Clarias > Clarias macrocephalus. The sequence goes on from JAAGKR010005891.1 coordinate 19,268, forward strand.
TGAATATTTATTTTATTTTTGTTTAGTAGAAAGCTGATTACAATGTTTTATGCAAACAAACTGTCAACCCCTGGAAACTTTCTTTCTTTGCTTTTAGTTTAATGACTAAATGCTGGAAGCACTTAAATAATGTTGATCACAACAAAATTCTCACCGTTTCCACAATTTCTTTTTTGTTTTCTTTTTGCTCTCAGTGACACTGCTAATAATTTATTTTTATTGTCCCACTTAAAAAAGACAATTTAATTTTTTTTCAGCAAAATTTATTTCTACCTTTGACTTCTACACGTGTACAATGTGCATGGAAACGTGTCTGTGTAATAAACACAAACAAGTCAGATAATGGAAGTAATGACACTCCAGTCTATCATTCAAATAAATGCACATTAATATAGTTATTAAATATTGCAAATATAAAACTTCTACTTTAATTTAAAAAAATGTAAAAAAAATAAATAAATAAAACTAACATTATTCATATATACTAACATTATATCATTTTCAGAAAGGGTGCCAATAATTATTTCAGTTGACTCTTTGGAAAAGCCATGACGCAGCACAGTTGGGCTCCAGAGCTTTTCTCGTCTCTCTGCACAGCGTTAAATCCATCACACGAACTCTAACGCTGTGTGTTTATCATGAGCTCAGTGTCGTCCCAGCGCAGGTGTTTCCTGCTTCTGTTGCTCATTTTTCTGCCTCATGCATTACAGCTGCTGCAGGAACGCAGAATTCCATAAAACGCCTTTTGACTAGAATGAGTTTGCATGGGCGATGAATTCAAGGAAAAGCAGCATCGCGTGTGTTAGTAAGGTGTTGTCTCAGTGAGCGTTGTTAGCTGGATGCTACAGTAGGTCATAACTGGTTGTCCAAAAGCATCATGTACATCATTACATCCTCATCAGTCCCTGGATGCCCTTGGATGCCCTTGGATGTGGGCGGAGTCATCCTCAAAGACACGACGCCTCTCAAAATAGAAATGGCATAAAAGTGATCTGATTCAATGAGAACCTTTGTACTGATTCTCTGTGAAATTGAATCAACACTCCAGCATAATCGAGTCTACGGTTTTCTGCACTTTGCCCCGAACAGCCCAAGGATTAGTCATCTCAGTCATTCTATCCGTGTTAGTCATATCCCACTGCGAAAATCCTGACAAACCGACCTCCTGATCTTATCATCCCTGTTTTTTCTGGAGAAGCTGCTAATTTTGCAGCCCTGTTCCTGCTTCCCACATCTTCCACCCGGACCAGATGAAACCACTAAAGACATCCATTATAGAGGAACAGTGAATCAAACCAAAGCACATGAACTCAGGTAACCTCTGCTCGACAAAGCGTGTTCATACAGCATCGACGCTAATACCATACACCCAGTCTTCACGCAATCGAATGGAAAAGACAACTACATGGCTGATTATATGAGAGCGAAGGATGTAGTCCATGTGAAAAATCACGAGGATTATTTAAAATAGACCGATTAGTGGCGTCCAATCAGGAACCCTCAGGCTCCCGTGGATTTCGAAACCACATCCCGTGGGTAGCAAGTTGTTACGCCTAAAAATCAAATGATTATTTTCATAAGAATGACTTCTGTGGGTGGGACGTTAACACAGGAATAACACGTACTGACTCCTCTACACGCCGTATGTCAGTGCCATATTCTTCTATGTAATGATGCTGTGTGTTCTCACACTAACTCTGGGGTCTATCAGGAACAGATCTGTGTGAGTTCATGTGACACTTTAATAACACACAAATTGCCCAATTCAGCTACTGGAAACTTTTTCCATAAGAACCAGATTCACAGCAATGGGGATAAATACTTATGCACTCAAAATGTTTTTTTTTTTTAAGTCATTTTGTGAAAAAGATTTTGGCTTTTATGTTATTAAACACTATGGAGCTTTTTGAATAGATTTATCAGACAGAACTCCAAGTACTCCAAGGGTTCCTAAAATATGTGGAAAGTTTAGAGTTCTTATGCAAGCCACTGGATACAACTAAATATTTTTTCCTGATTTCTCTCTATTTCCCCTTTGTGTATTTTCCTTTGCCTAATGCCACTTTTTATCTACATGGCCAGAATCCAAGGCAATCGTGCTGCCAGGTCCACTGTTTGGAAAAAATGTTCCCAAAAATCAGAAATAACCTTTTAACTAGCCAAAAGTCTCGTCTCATTACCAAATATGTACGCAGCTGAGGATGGCGTAAACAAGGCCGGCCAGCAGGGCCATGGGGATCGCGAGCAGCGTCGTCAGGACCCGGTAAAAGACGAACTTTATGAGCTCGAAAAGGGCATGGCTGCCGATCCACACCGAGTCCAGGCTGTGCACCGAGCTGGGTTCGGCGATCACGTCCTCAAAGTTTACCTGGAGGGAGAGACCGGGAACAGAGAGGGTATTCAGAGCTCTGTGATGTTTTTCATGCGCGAATGATTAGTCTTAATATGCAGTGGTGTTACCGAAACTCAAAGTGGCTTTCTATAGTATAGACTCGTAGATTGAGCTTTTTATTATCCTTTTTAAATGTGAAAAATTTCCATGACATCTCATTCATATGGCCATTCTGAAGAACTTAATGTCTGACTTTTACACGTTCCCTTAGTCCTAGATGCCCATGCTTATATAAACTCATAAAAAATAATGCTGTTTTATATAAATATAATGATATAAATAATGAATATTAAGTACAAATCCACATCTTAGTGAAATAAACTTGAAACACTGATATACACAAGATGGAAATCTCACCCACTCATCATGTATACTGATTGATTCTGTATATATCTTACAGGGGGCCTAGAGCCTATCACAGGAGACTTACAGTATGTCATGAAGTGGGGTAACCCTGAAGGCATCCCAATCCATCGCAGGGTACACACACATACAGCACACACACTACGGGCAATTTGCGAACGGAAATTAACGCTCTAATCTACATGTCTTCGGACTGCGGGAGGAAACCGGAGTACCTAGAGGAAACCCATCAAGCACAGGGACAACATGCGAACTCCTGAGGTGGGAATTGAACCATCAACCATGGAGGTGCGAGCCAACAGATCCAACCACAAAGCCACGGTGATGCACCAAGACGAGCACCCGGAGGAAACCCACCAAGCGCTGTGAGAACATTCAAAGACCATACACACAGACTTAAGAAGGGAATTGAACCCAGACCCTGGAGGTGCGAGCCAACAGATCCAACCCTAAAGCCGCTGTGTTGTGCCAAGACGTTTGTGTTGATTTTCTTTTCTTTTCATTTCATTTCGTGACGCTGCTTTGAGACAATGACCACTGATCAAAGCGCTATATAAATAAAATTTGAATTGATTTGATTGATTTGATTTCATCTATTAGCATCTTAGTCCAAATAAATAAAAATACTACTTCTATACTAATATATACTAAATACTAATACTAAATATTACTACTTAAAACAAAAGATAATTATTTCTACAAAATTTTAAGAATTTGTGTATTTGGATAATGTAGATAGCAGACATACTGAACAAGATGTATATAATAAAAGATTTAGTTTTATGTATACTGTATATTTATAGATTTTTCCTCTATGATGCTGGACTTATGGAACACTTGGTATACTCCACTAGCAAAAAGGAGGCAGTCTTGTTTACAGCATAACAGATGAGTTGCATTACAAATAAATAATGTGCTGCTTGGAGGCACGGCGGCTTAGTGTTTAGCACCGTCGCCTTACACCTCCAGGGTCGAAGGTTCGATTCACGCCTCGGGGTCTACAGTATGTGTGTGTGTGTGTGTGTGTGTGTGTGTGTGAAGTTTGCATGTGCATCTCCCTGTGCTTGATCGTTTTCCTCCGGGTACTCCTGTTTCCTCCCACAGTCCAAAGACACACAGATTTCGGAGGTTAATTGATGTTCCCAAATTGAAAGTGGAAAATGGGGATAAATGATACAATGTTAACCATGATTGGCCTCCACAGTCCCTAGTTGGACTACAGAGGTTCCTAGATGAATGAATGGATGGATGGATGGATGCATGGATGCACAGCTTGTCTTTATAGACACATTGCAGAAAAAATAATTATTACTATAAATTATATGTGCACTAAACAGATTAACATGAAGTAAAAGTAAAATGCATGATTTGCCTTTGTGTTTATTTGTGTTCCACCCTACAGGCTGCTCAGTGTGACTTTGTGATCATTTAACTTATGCAGGCTGAAATGAGGTCCAATCCCGTTTATACGCAGTACCAATGAAACCCCCGTGTGCGTTACGCTCTCACCTTCAAGTGCGCGTTAATGTCTCGCGGGTCCCGGTCCGGTCGCGGCGCGCGCGCTTTCTCTTTCCCTTTTTTGAGAATGGGCTCGATGGTGCTGTGAAACACGTCCTCGTCCATAAACACGCAGGTCTCTGCCTTCTCCTTCTCCAGACCCATGTCGCTCTCTGTCTCTCTATGTATATATTATTTGTCTTATAAGTCCAGGAGACGCGGCGCGCGCTCTCCGCTCTGCTCGCGCTCGGCAATCCAAGTTCCCCCCCTGCGCGCGCACGTGTGAAGCGCGGGCACGCGCTACTGTTAACCATGCAGCCTCTTCATTAAGCATTGCTCCTGCTGCTAACCCTGTTACTGCTTCAGCTAAGAGACTTTGGATAGAACCTGGATGGATTCTGCAAGCCTTGTGATTAGAAGCAGCAAATCTTCTTATATATGTCCAATGAGCCAAACAAATGACCTGCTATGCAATGTTATGAAATGATATATGAAAAATTATATATATATATATAATTTTTCATATATCATATATATATATAATCGTCTATACCAGTTTATCCTGTACACAGGCTCACAGGCGGACAGGTGCCTATCCCAGGAGACTTAGGGCAGGACGCAGGGTAGGGTGGAAGGGGTTCCAATCCATCTCAGGGCACACACATTTACACACTCATTTACACACTACAGGCAATTTAGGAACACCAATTATGCTAATCTGTATGTCTAATCTGCACAGGGAGACCATGCAAACTCCATGCACACAGACCAGAGGCGTGAATCGTATCCAGAGCCTTGAGGTGCAAGGAGACAGTGCTAATCACAAACTATATACTGTATATACGGTGTCCCAATATTTTTTTTGACATCATTTGAAATATGAATATCTGAGTAACATGTCCTGGGCAAATACAGTTAAATAGGCTTCATGTTGAAAAATAAAAGATATAGTTATCAAAATTTTAACAACATATTCAAACGGATATAGATTTTATAACCGATTTCACAAAGCTACACAAATGTTCAATATGCGTATCGGCTGTGACACTGTGACACTATATATACATTTCCAAAACAAATAATAATACATTTCCCAACAGTGTTTGACTGATGGCACTTAGTAATCTAGTAATAAGTGTAAGGGACTATCCAATAACAAACTTCATTGGATAGTTTGAAGAGGCGGGAATCAAACCCGGACCCTTGAGGTGCAAGGCGAAAGTGCTATTCACTCAGCCACTGTGCCATCATGTATAGCCTTTACATCCTCCTGTTGTCTTAGAAAGCTTACCCACTTGCTAACATTTTTTAGTGTGGGATTAGGGATTTAGTTTGATATGCGAGTGTGTGTGTGTGTGTGTGTGTGTGTGTGTGTGTGTGTGTGTGTGTGTGTGTGTGTGTGTGTGTGTGTGTGTGTGTGTGTGTGTGTCTGTGCCCTGCGATGGATTGGCACCCTGTCCAGGGTGTACCCCGCCATGTGCCCGAAGTCTCCTGGGATAGACTCCAGGCCCCCCGTGACCCTGAATACAGGATTAAGCGCTATAGATGATGAGTGAGTGAGTGAGTGAGAGTTTGATATGCAATCATGCACTTTAAAAAATTACACACATTTGGTTGAGTGTGGAGGATGTACTGTAATATGGTCTGGGGATAAAACTCCAATGCAGACATCAGACCTAAACACACTCACAAATCATGAACGCTTCAGCTCTTTACCTCCCCACTGGTCTGAGATCGCTCTGCACCAGTCTGAGATCACTCTCAAATCCCTACAAACCATTGCACTTATGTATTTTCAGTCTGTCCTGGATATGGAGGCATTCACTGCAACACTGAACACATTCAGCTGGTCTAGTACAGGTTCACATCATCACTGCACAGCAGAATTAATCATTTGGGTTGAAAATTGCCATCCAGTATGGAGTGTGAGGAATTTAGTGCGGCTTCAATGGAAGTGTTGTAAATGGTGAGCTCATGTCTCACCTTACTGCTAACATTTGAGGAGTTTCAACCAACGGTGATCAATTCAGACTGAAGATCTCACCACTAGCATTCAAATGGAAAAAGTCAAACCAGTTAGAACTGCTTGGACCTCTGAAATACTGTTACTGGCTGCAAGTCAGTAATAAACTTTGATGCCCATTACGTTGCATTACTCACACACACAGGTCCAATCCACCAGGTTCAGAAGAAGATATCCACCATGATGTCCAATAGACTTGGCTGCAAGTTCATTTCTTGGTCCGTGATTGCACAAACCAACAATCTACAACACAACAAGCTTAAAGAAGACTCGTGATTAGAAGATGAGCAGAAAAAAAAGTTGCATCTTCCCCAGAGTGGCACCTACTGTAGGGGTTATTTAGCACAGCAAGTCCTCCAACTGGCATGTGTTTGACCTGAGGACAACAGAAAACTCCACAGACACTCTGATAAGGTTTTTGTGTGAGCTTTAACTGTGGCTGTTGAAGTCAGGTATTTAAAATATGAATTGTATTAATTTCGTAGCCGTTGTAAAATAAAACCCCACATAGAATCTTTCACTTGTTCCTCATTACTAGTTTACCTATTAAACCATACTATCAACCAAGAAATGATCTAGGGTAGGCTAGACAATTCAGCTTGTCCAAGCACATAACGCTTCACGCCATCTCCTCTGCCATCATTAATACAAATCACCTCAAGTCAAGGTGTTTATATTACAGCTCTGATTAACTGAGTGTTCCTGGTTCATGATCTATTACTTTGCTAATTCCTTGATTACGTTCTCTGAATTTCCTCTGCACTTTAATGTTCATTACCATGTGCTGAAACAGTACTCTTTCAGAAAGATATTAATTCACTTATTCATCTTTTATACTGTACACAGTCGTGGAGGCTTGGAGCCTACACCAAGAGACTTTGGCACGCATGATGTGGGGTACACCCTGCACAGGGTGCCAATCCATTTACACACTGCGGGCAATTTGGGAACGACAATTATCCAAAACAGGAGTATCCGGAGAATCGAAATCCACCAAGCGCGGGGAGAACATGCAAACTCCATGATCACAGACCCGTGGCGGAAATCGAACCCGGACCCTGGAGGTGCAAGTACTCCACCGGGCCACTCACTCACTCACTCACTCACTCACTCACTCACTCATCATCTATACCGCTTAATCCTGTATTCAGGGTCACGGGGAGCCTGGAGCCTATCCCAGGAGACTTAGGGCACAAGGCGGGGTTCACCCTGAACAGGGTGCCAATCCATCGCAGGGCATCCACTGGGCCATTTGTTTTTAAAAATGTGTCTAAGATAAGAGATCATACAAGCTTTCCTTTAGCAGGCGCAGCCTTTGTTTTTATTTTAATCTGATGGTGTCCAACTCAGTGGCGGCCGGTCAGTTCGTGTACGCGGGGCGCCGGACAAACGAGTGTCTATGTACAGTCGGCACGTAAATTTTTGAAAAGCATGTGACTTGAAGCTGAGCTCTAATTGGATCTTTTCAAATCATCCTTTGGGCGCAGCTCTGTACGCCCCGAACCCTCCCACTTTTGTTCTTAGCGAATCAATATTGTTTTTAAATATTTGGGCTCATGTGATTGGACCATGTGATTCTCAACGAGTCTTTTCCAGCACTTCTTATGGCAAGAGGAGCTGCTGACTGGATGCGATGTGAGTCAGGCCTTTATTTTATATTACTAGTAGTAATGATGCGCAATTACCTGATAAATGGCTATTTACAGGCGAGTATTAAAAGTTTAATTTAAATTATGTTTGCGTGATGTATATTACTATAGTAATGTTTATGAATATGTATTAATAGTAATAATAGAAGTAGAAATAGTACTAGTATGATCCCTGAAAGTAACAGTGACACTCAAAATGTAGCATGTTTAGTAGCTAGCTCGTGTTTTGCTAGCTGTTAAGCAAGCTAGTTTTTGCATGCAACATACCAGTCACATGAAACAGGTTCAAGAATTCAGTCAACATTCTTAACAAATCTAACTTAACATTTTATTCAACTAAACATTCTGAGACTCCATCACTGTAATCACTCTGAGGCTCCTTCACAGTGCACTGTTAGTCATTATCATGCTAGCTAATGGGCTGAACCTTGGGAATGAAGCTGTTGTTAGTTAGCTTTAGCTCATGTTTTCCTTATTGGTTTGTGGTGAAAAAAGACACTGATTTATCATTAGGAATTAAAAAATAAAATGAGTTTATACTTTTCTATTCTAATAGGTGTGGAAATTGATCTTTCGTAAAGTGTTTTATACAGTATCACTCGTTGTCGAGGTTGAATGCTGCTTTGTGTTTAAATACAGAAACATCTAGGACATTAGGACATTTATCCTCTCCTGGACTATTTCGTGTTTTGAATCCTCCACAACAAACCCATGTTGGTGCAAACAGTAGGCTCATTGTGTTGGAGGCAGGGAGGGGGAAAACGAGAAAGGTCTTTCTAACACATGACAGCAAAACAGTTGTGTGTGTGTGTGTGTGTGTGTGTGTGAGAGAGAGAAGTGGATAGGGCTTAGTGTTGACACAATGCAGTGTTTAATCCCTGGGATAACCGGTGGGCTAGTTTCTAGCGCCACTACTGAGTACCGTGTTACAGCTTACAGTATATGTGTGTGTGTGTGTGTGTGTGTGTGTGTGTGTGTGTACATGCACTGGAACCATCACCTAAAAAAAGATAATTATTAATGAATATTAATGCATATCTCCGTCTTTGTCATGACCAGCCAGGTTATCTCATCAAACAGAGATGTTCAAGTCAAACCGGGACTTTTGATCAAATTTCTGGTGAATAAAGACATAAAAGTTGATTGACATTTACAGAAGCACATGTGATGAGATAGTGATGAGACTCTTAACCGCAGTAAAACGTTTTAAAGAAGGCCGTGCATCTATGAATGATGATCTCGGTCGAGGTGGCTCGGAGCCCACTGCAGTCATTCCCGAATTCTTGAAAATCTACAACGCTAACTTGCGGAAGAGACGCATCTGTCTGTGGGAACTGTACATACGATCATTCACCAACACCACTTTCACGTTACAGGAACTTGGCTGGGAGTTATTGCCACTTCCCTCATACAGTCATGACCTTGCTCCAAGCCATTTCCACATGTTTGGACCATTAAAGGAGTTCCTGGGAGGCCGGCGTTTCATAAGTGAAGCGAGGCAGGCCTGGTTTGGGGTCTAGGGTGGTTGTTGTACTTTGTATAACATTACAAGTAAATGTTACCATAACCACCATGTTGCAGCTTGGTTTGTTTATCACAGAACCAACTTCTGGACAAAACTTCTCGGATTGGTGCTTTAAAAAGTCGTTGTGTTCCAACGTCCATGGGTGTGGTTTGGGGTTTGAGGTGAGACTGACTTTCATTACTAATGGCATTATTGGCTCCATTAGTCTCTTAGCCCAAGAGTTGAATTAAACTCTAAACACATGAATACATTTATACTGTATGTATTGAAGGTATGGTTCATCTTCTATACTGGCTCTGACAATACTGTAGAGAATTTGATTAAGATTCATGGAAGGACTCTTCATTTTCAGTATATGAGTAAATGTGTAAGACAACTATGATGTGTCATTCATTCATTCATTCATTCATTTGAATTGTTGTGGTGCTGTATAAGAAGCAACTTTGCAGCATCACATCACATTGCTGATTTGTATGGATTTGTGAAATTTGTCATTAATGAGATGATTGTTGATTTACTGTTTAAGCGTATAGTCTATAGAGTTATCAGCGTTCTCCTGATGTCTTTCTGTGATGCTTCTGATAATCCTGATGGTCCTTGATGGGAATCAGCTGAAGGTTAACATTCCCTAGGAACAGCATAGTTTGTGCTGGATTGATTTGGGTGTGTGGAATGCAGCGACAGGCTTCCTCATGCCTGATATGGATGTAAACAGCGATCTCAGCAGCTGCCACTTCCTGACAGGAAAAAAGCCCCGACACGACGATCTCATTAAAGAAAGCTGGTACCTGTCTCTGTAATGAGAGAGTCAGCTCTTAGGCCAGGGACGGAACACACCAAGCAGATATTTAGTCAAATGATGCAGAACATCTTTTAAATGTTTTGTTAATAATGATTGGAATGAGCTAAACAAAGTCACTGTCTGCTGATTTCAGTGTTGGATAATCATAAAAGGAGAATGGAAAGCTACTGTAAATCATGTAAACTTTATGTCACTGATTATACACTTATCATTTAAATTAAAATCCAAAATGCTACTTGGAGAGGATTAAAAGTGAGTCATGTTTGGTGAATGACTTTATTCTTTATCCTGGCAAGAAATGAGCATAATTAGTAACATACATTGAAAACTGTGGAACATCTTGGGGAAAAAAAAGAAAAACATACTCGAACCGTTGTTGCATATTTGATAGCTAGATAAAATTTTCGGAGAGTGCTTAGCATAAAGAATCAGCACACTTCCTACCATACAGTAGCTGTACTATTACATAGCTAATACATTTCATCAGGCTAATATTCTTATACTGTATGTACAGTATTCTGTATTTCACTGCTTCAGAGCTGCTTGATTTCAGCTTCTCAGGGTTTCTGTCCTTGCAGAGATTAGAAGGTTCTCCTTATGCTTATATTGGTTTCCTCTGGGTTCTCTAGGGGTTTCTCTCATCTCCAGAATCATGCTATTTGATAGATTGGTTATACAGTACTGTGACTTTGTACGCCAATCAGCCATAACATTAAAACCATTTACATTAAAAATGCAGAGGTTTTGGGTTCCCCTTTGTGCCACTGGGGCAGCTCTGGGTGTCGCTGGGTGTGCTGTGGTGTCTGGCACCAGGACAGCGGCAGCGGATCATTTGGGTGATGTGGGCTGCGGGGCCTCTGTGGATTGGACTTATTTGTCCGGAACATCCCTTGGGGGCTCGATCGAAATGTGATCTTGGGAAGTTTGGAGGCCCGATGTTCTGGTTCCCTTCTATCATGGCAAAGACTGACTTTTTTCTGTGATTTGTTCCTGCATTGGCTTTTCTGTTGGATCAGACTGGCCTTTGGTCCACGTGGTCATGAGTGAGCCTTGGGCGTCCGGTCACCAGTTTACTGGTGTATAATTGATAATCAGTGTTATGCAGTTCACCTGGTGGTGGTAATCTTATGGATGATTGGTGTATACAGGTATGTGCATGTCTGTCTATGTAAGCTCATCCAGGATGGTGTCCAGATCCACCGTGATCAATCACCTGATAGATCTGATAGATATGTCACCAACTGTAGAGGGCCTAAAGGTTTTAAGAAAACTTGAAGATATAGAGGAGAAAGTAAACCAGTTATGGATAAATGATCTTACAGTTGTACACCAGTTGTCTTTCTCCTTTCTGATAATAATCAGTTTAGGATCGTTGCCTTGGCCCTTTAAATTGATTCAAATCAAATCATACAGTTGTTGCACATCTAATAAATATACAATTAAAAATTGCACACCAATTTCACATATAGTTTCAAAAATGTATTAAAACTATAGTACATGTGAATGTGTCATTACAGCTTCAGTGATGTGTGTGTATTTGCAAGATTATTACAATAAGTCTTTCAGAGAGAATCCCTCTCCTGCTACGTTTGTGAATTTACAGTTACATTAAACACCTTCATGTCACTGGTCTTTCTTTAGAAACAGAAGAGAGGACGTCCTGACATGTCTGAGATCCAGGTCCCTCACTCCCCCGAGTGGAAAATACATCTCTGAAGCATGACAGCAAACCCCCTGCAACCATTTTCCAGCATCAATCAAACATGTCAGATGTCTCTGAATGATTTCATCAGCGTTTTGTCTCAGCTGTTTCTCTCCTGCAGTCATTCTTTTGCTTTCTTCGATTTCTCCAAAGCATGACCTGAGCAAGAACTGTTTTTTTTTTTTTTTTTTTTGGTTTGCTTGTTTTGTCAATGAGCTGGATGTTAAAACCACCTGCCTAATATGATTTAAAACCCACTTGTGTCACTAAAACAGCTCTGACTCATTGCGCCCGGACTCCCCGAGACCTCTGAAGGTGTGTGTGGTATCTGGCATCAAGCTGTTTGTAGCAGAAGTTCTGTCATTTGCGAGGCGGGGACTCCATGGATCAGACTTGTTTTTCTCATGCAGTGCTTAATTGGATTGAGATCTGGAGCATTTGGAGGTCGAGTCAACATCTTTAACTCTTTGTCATGTTCCTCAAACTGTTCCTGTGCAGTATGTCAGGGTACATTATCAGGGAGCATCGTTTCCACGAAGGACGGTAACTCGGTCAGCAACAATGTGTTAGGAATATGGTGCGTGTCAAAATACAGCGGTACCTCGACATAGAAAAGGAATCCGTTCCAGAGACGGGTTCTTAAGGCGAAACGCATTTTCCAATAGGAGGTAATGTGATAATGCAGACAATCCAGTCCTGCCACCCAAAAATATTATCAATATTACCAATTTCCAAGAGTATAGTCAGATTTTTGCATATTAAAACAATCAAAACATTTAGAAAAAACATGGAAATGAAGTAAAATCTGAAATAAATAGACATTAAAGCTCACTTAACCTCAATTTAGGTGAAAAAAGTGAACTCACTTCGCTTGGCTTTCCACTGTTGCAAACAAGTTTTAATGGGCAACTGGAAATACACGCAAGCAGCTTGATCACTTGTATGCTGTAACTGTTTTGCATGGCAATGCGAAATTCAGCCGAAATTCTGGTTCGTAAGTCGAAAATTCACAAACCGGGGTGTTTGTACTGTATGCCGATGGTGCACTGTATCATCCACAGGAATGGCAGAACCAAAGGTTTCCTAGTGTAGTGCATCCCGGAGCCATCTCTTCTCTAGGTACAGTAAGAGATGCACACATAAAATGCAGCGAAATGTAATTCATCAGGGGAAGGTTATAATTTGCAAATTCTTGGTAACTTGGCACCTTTTTTTTGTTTTTTTTTACTTCCAGAAGCTGTTGAGGAAGCGACTGTTTATAGCTGCTGTAAAGTAAGTGAGAGCAGAAACTCACTGTCGCTCTGTGAGGGTAAATCTAACTCTAATAATATTACACCATTTGCGATCTTCCATTAAATCCGTCTTGAGGTTGAGATTTCACGGCTGAACTCTGCTGCGTCAGTGTTCTAACACCCAAGAACAGAAAAGTAGCAGGTGAGGAGAGATGATTATAGGTTTGTAACCGAAGCGCGTCAACGAGCCAAATGGAGCTAAACAATTCCACAGCTCATGAGTAATGACAGCACAGGTATGTGCAACCTCACCATGCTAACACAAACACTTTCTTTAAATTAAAGTACGAGAATGTGTGCTGACAGATTGATTGGCATGAGGGGCTTCTTTTTTTTCTACAGGAAATAATATTTCAAATGTTTCCTGAAGTATAACAAAAATGATGGTATAGGGAAGTGAGAGCTGAGGATTACGAGTTATTAAAGGAAACTGGGTGTCAGTGTGTGAGAGATTGTCCTTATCCTGGAGAAAAGTGAATATAATGTAAACTGTGTATAATAGCTGGCATAAGTATTCACCCCCCGAATGTTTTAACATTTTGTAATTTTGTTAAAAGGATTTCATGTCTGTAGTGTACACATAATAACTTATATTGAAATTCAAAATGTGCATATTGTAAGCAAAATGATATACAAAGAGTATTACGACACCTGCAAAAGTTTTTACACCCTACTGGTGTGAAAAGGTTTGGTGCAATCAAAGGGGACGTATTGGCTGAATGAAATTGAATTGTGTGCCATGCGATATCAAACATTTAGAGAACGTCCATAAACGAAACAGCAGCACGAGCAATCAAGGATCAAAGATCAAAGAGAGCCATTTTACATCCTGCATCATTCAGTGACCAAGTGAAGAGGGGATTGCTAATTCTTAATTTTAATGATGCTACCACCAGCATGCTTCAGTTGTAAGCAAAGTTTTATTAATACTAAATACTAATACTAAATAATAATAATAATAATAATAATAATAATAATAATAAAGCTTGTATAGAACAATAGATAATGAATAGTTAAAAAGAGCTTTCCTTGCTTTCCTACTGTACGCACTGTATGCCGAGTCAAGGCAAAGTCAAGTCAAATTCATTTAAAGCACATGTAAAAACAACAAAATAAAAACAAGCAAAAAATGTATAACAAAAAAAGCAATAAAAACATCTTAAGCTGGTATAAAGACCATTGAGAATAACTGTGTTTTAAATATAGACATACAGTACGGATCACTGATTTTGGTAAACTCTCATGTGGAGGAGTAGATTGAGCTTCGATTTTTTCCCATCCATAATCACAAAAGCTTGATCTCTATTGAGCTTCAGTTCCATCAGAGGATTTAAACAACCTCAAGGCTCTAAACTATGAAGTGACATAAAAGCAAACAATAAAACTTAAAGCGATCCTCTAGCAAAAGCAGAAGAGAGTGAAAAGATGCTAGAATGGGGGGGGGGGGGCTCAGGGCTAGCAGCAGCATTTTGGATAAACTTCAGATGAGAGAGTGAAGAAGAAATGAAAGCTAAGATCACTTTTTCAAGTTTGTTAACCCTTAAAACTCAAAAATTATCTGCTTATACGGACATTTTGCTAGTGCGTGCTGACAGGGAGGCTTTAAACTTCTGTGCATTTTGGTTTCTGGATACGTTGGGTAGAACTGAAATGATCATAACCTTAAAAATGTCAACTTTATCGCTACAGGAATTTGGGAATGATGTTGCAAAAGTGAGACCCCAGTGAGTCAGCAGGTCCATCCATGACTATCTCAAGTTTATTTTCATATACAGTAAGAAAATTCAAGGGCATCCAAACAAGCCAGAAAGAACTTCTTAAGAACAGAATTTATAATATAGCTTTGTGTTAGAGGCAAATAAATCAGAGTGTCCTCAGGATAACAATAAAATAGAATGTCATATTTATTAATGATGGATCCTAGAGGAAACAGATAGAGAAGAGAAAGGAAAAATAGGAAAAGGATGGGACCAAGAATATACACTTGTGGTACACCATATACTGTATTAGAGTAGCTGGGGAAGATGAGATCCCACCAAGACCAAGTAAAATGATTAGTTGATCCAGAAGCCAGAGAAACAGTTATGTAAATCTGACTTGCACTCTTTGCCTGTGTGATTGTTGTTACTGTAGATAAATAATTATTCACATTAAGTGACATACAGTATACTGTAGAATTGAGGTAGAATGAAGTTTAAAAGATAGCAAATTTGTATTCATAGGCACCGCCCCCAAACGAGTCCAAAATTAGTTGAAAGAAGAACAAATACACTACAGCTATGCAAAGCACTGTAACCAGATAAGAGTCAATAAAAGTGTCCTGGTCTGACCTTTTCCTTTGCTTTCATTGTAATCAGCATGAGGATAAACAGAGGATGGTGGAGTTGTTACACCATTACTGCAGAAAAAGCAGAAGCACTGATAAGCCAGTGCGAATAAAAGCGACGGAACCCACAGTGACCCTGAGACGAGCCAAAGCAGCCAGAATGTCTGCTCTGCTTTCTGCTCGCTGAGTGAAATATTTACTCAGAGAAAAGTTCAGGCAGTGTCACGCCGTCCATGGTGAGGCAAGTGCTGTGGCGACATCAATCTTTTCCTGAGCGACAGGATTTTATTTTGAGGTGAAATTCCTGCAAAAGAAGGAAGATAGAATGATGAAGTTATAGATTGCTGAGATTAAGGGTGTTAGGTTGCTGAAAAACTCGCTCTGAGAGACGAAACCAAAAGTGCTTCATGCAGGATGATTAAAAAGTACATCAATAAGCACATTGAATACGATTACAGCTCAAATAAATACTAAAAATAAGCCCAGTAACACACAACTAAGTGACCAGGCTTTACCAAATTCAGGGGTCCTTAATATAATATGACTGAATTATGTCCATAATATAATCAGGTCACTGCTCTAAAAGTGTAAATAAAGATTTCCTCCTGTGTATATTATAGTGAAGTGTAGCACTAACAACACATGAGCTCTTGTTAGCCGTAACCAGAATCTTTGCTGCAGCATTATGGCCTGAATGTAAGTGAAGCAGTGATGCATTAAGATCGGGAAACAACATGCGTTACCGCAGTCCAGCCTTAAAAAAGTAAAAGCACTGATGAGCATCTATATTTCCCATAAATACAGTACATACAAGAAAAAAAGACATGGTGAGTCCAAGTTCCAAAATACATTACAATAAACTCACATGAATTCTAAACTCTGATTGGTCACTATGTTCATTTTATTTATTTATTTTTACATATTATTGTTTTATAGCAGTAGTTATTCACATGAACTTGTACAGAAGCTTTCTTTAAGGAGAAGTTTTTTTATTCTTAACATCTTTGGAAGGAGTCCCCAGTGTCAGAATTGTAAAAAAAAAAAAAAAAAAGGTTTAGTAACGAGTTGCACTGCTTTTTTAAGTGTATTCAACTTTTAGAGAAATTTTCTGGCTAAAATATATATTTCACACTGCTGCTTAGTTGACACAACGTGTACCCAACTTGTAGTTCAGGTATTTATGTCAGCTCAAGTAATATTGGTTATGGGCTTAATTAATTGTATTTGTCTAGGGTTGACTTTAGCCCAACTTTTCATCTATTCAAAAAGCAAAGTTGTCTCATATCTTAGCCCACTGATGTTGTTGGTTCAAGTGGTTATTTTTCTATAAAAAACTAATTACAATAACACCCCAACAATAAAAGCACACAAACATTACTTAAGAAAAAATTTGTTCTTGGGAACATTGAGAATGTTTTTCTGTTTTGTTTAATGGTCAATAAAATACCTGGATAACACCAGATGCTTATCAGTCTCTTACAGAGTCTTTCATATTACAATATCATAACAATTTTTCAAAACTAGCAAAGATGAACAGTTGTTTTTTTCCCAATGTGTCAGACATAAAAAACAGCCTACGTATGGCAACAAGAGTTTGTTTCTCAGCGTGTGAATCTGAGTCCCTCCAGGTCCGACAGAAATGGTTTGGGTGGCTTCATAGATACGAAGTAGGTACGTCCAGTCCTTTTGGAATTCAATGTTTATAAATCACAGGGAAAGTAAATTGCTGCCTCAGTTTGATTTGTGTGGTTTGTTCAGTCTGTGTCTTCAAAATTTCAAAGAACACAATGTCACAGTACATGTCGTCTCAACAAATACCGCTGTAAGAAGTTTGGACCAACAGTAAAATGTTAATTCATTCAACATTTATCTAGTTGGAGTTTTTACAATGAGTTCTTTGTAACAATCACAAATTTCCCACATCTTTAAGATTTAATTTAAGATTTTCGGGACAGAGGAGTCTGTGCTTCTTTGTGGATGCCTCGTTAAATGTAAAGCCAGGTTATTTATTTATTTATTTATTTATTTATTTATTTATTTATTAAAAAGAGGGGAAAATGAGAAGGTGGCGAAAGACTGATTATTTGAAGGAACACATTTTTCGAAAACACTGATGATAATTTATTGTAATAAATAGTAAAATTTAGGTGTTTAAGAGGAATTAAACACTTTAGGATGAGCTGTGATGGGAAAATTATCATCCTTAGGGGGACCCCAGTAACTCATCTCACCACTTTGTTGTTTATTTTCCTGTAACAAAACAACATGGACTGGTTTATTCATATACGTATACAGTATATTTTGTATGATATATAGAGCGAAAAGGTTTGCGCAAAATAATTTCATACTAATATTGTGCTCATTAATATTATTATAACATATTGATAATTGAATGTATTTATAGAACTTTGTGTCCTGGAAAATAAATAGTTTTTAAAAAGACGGTAAAAAAATGTATGTGATTTCTGTAACATGTCCACGTATACATATGAACCTTTATTTTAAATCTAATTTAAATCGCACACACACACACACACACACACACACACACACACACACACACCTTTCACAGAGACTGTTTTTAGCTAAGTGCTGATCGGCTTTGGAATTTTGACATTTTCTCTCCTCAACGAAGCGAGACGGAAAGTCAAACCCGGCGCTGTTTGTGATGCCAGCGCTAAATAAGGCCGCCCTGTAAGTCATGCGCTCACGGAAGCACAAACGGGTTAGAAAAAGAGCCCCGAGGAATGCACTGGAGTGACGCGTCCTGATCCAAAGCCCCAACGACTCTGGTCGTCCCGTCTCTGACATTTCTGTTAGGATTTAGTGTAACGTTACAACAACGATCCAAAGTCTATCATTACTGTATATGAACTTCTTCTTCGACTCCTCCTTTTTTTTTATTGCTTTTTTAGTATTATATTCTTTGATTTTGTGTGTTGTGTGTTTTATGTGTGTGTGAGCATAGCCATCTTACTAAGATCCCCTGCAGCAGTCAAACAGACCAGCTCTCTGTGATTCCCCACTCGGCCCCCTCGGAGTGGAATCCCGCGCTAAATTTTGCCTTTAATTACGCACAGACTCCCTCCTTCACCCTCTCTTTCCCCTCTCCTTCTCTTCAACCACTCTATCATCCACGCACACAGCTCTCCTTCACTCTCCCTCAACCCGGCCCTCAGACACTCCTGTCGAGGTTATTTTTAGGGACTACGCTCCCCTTCACTCCGTTTTCCTCCACAAGCTTAGATTCTTTACAAGCCTGATTCTGTCACCCGTTTAGCCTCTGTGTGAGGAGTGCACTTCTAATTCAGCAACCTGTCAGCAGACACGGACTCCCCGGCGACAGATACACGCGGCGAAAATATGAGACGAACTATTTTTAGGGAGTGCACTCCGGTTTTCCTGGAGAAAACTTTGACCTCAGAGACGTTCCCGTAGTTCAGGTTTCTCATTTAGTTAGACTTCATGTCAAGCCGTTGACTCCTTTTCCTGGGATGAATCAGGAGGTTCTGTGTGTAGGGAATCACGCTGATGAAGACTGATTAAATGCTTCGAGTCGTGTCTTTGGACGCCTCATCTATCAGTATGCAGTGTGTTGTGGTTTTATTCCCTTCACGCTGTTCAGGACTGTACAACTCATAAGAAAACCTGGAAGAACAATGCAGAACCATCAACTTCATGGAACAGAGAAAGATGACTGGAGATAAACAGCTGATGAAGTAGAAACCAGAGCTGTGTTTAATAGTAAAAATTAAGAACATTTCCATACACACACATCCATCTAGAAACCTCTGGAGTCCAACTAGGTACGGTGGAGGCCAATGATGATTCTTATTGTATTTATTCCAATTTTATTGGCACAGTCAACATTTATATGTCCATTCGCACACTACGGTCAATTTGGGAACGCCAACTGGCAAATGTCTTTGGTCCCTGGGAAGAAAAACCTCGGGGTTCATGCACACAGACCCCGAGGTGGGAATCAAACTCACACCATGCAGGTGCACGGCGACAGTGCTAACCAGTACGCCACCATGCTACCTTAACAGCTTTGTGCCCATAAGAAAACCACTTGTTAGTGAGACTCATCAAGGAGAGAAGAAAAAGGCTTCTGTTTACTACGGAGCATCAAGATTGGACTTCAGAGCGATCGAAAAAGGTCATGTGACGAGTCCAGATTGAGTCTGTTCCAGAGTGATGGGCGTGTCAGGGTGAGAAGGGAAGCGCATGAAGCGATGCTCCCATCATGCATAGTGTCCACTGTACAAGCCTCTGGAGACAGTGTTATGATCTGGGGTCGCTTCAGTCGCCCAGGTCGAGACTCAGCAACGTCATGTGGAGATAAAATGAAGTCACATGACCACCTGAATGTACTGAATCACCAACAAGTTTTTCTTCTTTTCTGATGGCACGAACATACTGTATCCCAGGACTCTGGGATCATGAGGAATCATTTATACACATGAACTGGACACCACTTTGATTGTAAGGTGGAAAGATTTCTGTTACTGAGTGCATGAGTTAATTTGAATCAATCAGTTCCACTTGTTTGTATTGGTCCTCCACTATGACCTACAATAAGCCTTATTAGTGACTGGACCTTAAATAAATGTTTAGGTATTTCAAATTCAGAGACTCGCCCGACAAATACGACCCTGCTCTGGATAGTCATGTTTTTTCCAAGCCGGATGATTGAAACATGCTTGGATCCAAAATAGATTTTCAGTCTTTGCAGCAGAACCGATTGCAGTGTGACATTTGTGTAAGATTGTGTACACAGTAGGGTGTGTGTAAGGCCAGTGTAAAATTCCTGTTCTGGGAGTCTCTCATAGACAATAATGTTAATAAACGATATGATCATTCACATTCATAAAGGAGACTCATACACTCCCTTCAGTTTGGTTAATAGGTAATGCTGGGATAAGGAGGCTTCTGTTTTCTGATGTTGCAGGAATTACTGGTATTTCAGTGTTTCAGGAGTGAAATATGATTACAGCAGTCACGCTGGCTTTTTCAGCTGTTGTTTAGAGATGACATTCATATACTTCAGCCGTCTCCCACTTCATTCCAAAAACGGTTATAAAATGGTAAAAAACATTCTTTCCAAATGATGGCACATGCTATAAATACCGTATACAACTAAATACTGCATTTAACCTGAGATGTGTGTTTACTCACTCATAGCTGTTCTGTGTCAATTCTGCAGTGCGGTTTGTTGTCAGGAAAACTGCAGGCAGA
>JAAGKR010005892.1:0-20000 GCA_011419295.1 Clarias macrocephalus
CAGGAAGTGAAGTAAATTCATCCTCGGGTTGTGATTCATCAGAGCTGCGATTGGAATCGACTGAGAACAATCCGGAACATTCTATTAGCCTCCGGGGAATGAAAAGGAATTATAAACGACAGACTGGGAAGAGGGAAAACTACAGAGAGAGAGAGAGAGAGACAGAGAGAGAGAGAGAGATAATCACATAAACACACACACACACACACACACACACACACACACACACACACACACACACACACACACACACACAAGGCATTTCAAACAGTAATAAGAGGAGAAGTTTAGCTTCAACATTTCACTGACTGGCTCGATTAAGCTTTCCGTTTATCACTGTCAGTAATAAAGGCAAAAAGTGAATACACAGACACACACACACACACACACACACACACACACACACACACACACACACACACACACACACACACACACACAAACCTCAGTAGGAGCTTCAACAGAGATCTCACGTTTTTCTGACACCAAAGACAGTGCAAAATGTGTGTGTGTGTGTGTGTGTGTGTGTGTGTGTGTGTGTGTGTGTGTGTGAGACACTTTAGGTCAACACCTCTTACACTCTAGCCATGGCTAAACCCACTGAGGGTAAAAGTCAGGGGTTTAGTGTCATATTCAATCACAGAGTCCTATTATCATTCTGCAGTGATTGAACCACACTCACACACACACACACACACACACACACACACGCACACACTCACAGACACACCATGAGGGAAACGTAAAGACGTGACAGTGCATTAGTGGTAGGTAACTGAACACTAATGGATTCCTTGTGGGAAGAATGTGCGGTTGGATAGAGTGAAAACCATTCTGAGATATTAGCACCTCTGAGATTGACCACACACACACACACACACACACACACACACACACACACACACACACACACACACACACACACGCGCGCAAATGCTTTAATGCTATCTGTGGTATTTGCTGTGAGGCATGGGATACTGTAAATAATTTAAACCATTACATTTATCCCAGTACCCTAACCTGAAGTCATGGGTGGCTCATAGCAGGTTTGAGTGGGCGTCTCCTTAACGGTTCTCGATTGGAATGCGGGTGTGTCATAAATGGGCATAGAGCTGAATGTGGGTGTGTAACAGCAGCTCCGAGTGGGTGGGAATATCATAGCTAACTCTGAGTGGGCGTGTCCTTAATGGTCCTAGAGGCGGATGTGGGCCTCTCATGAAAGATCTGAGTGGGCGTGTCTTTAATAGACATAGAGGCGAATATTGCTGGTGACATAGCAGCTATAACTGCTTATGCAAATCCTCGTATTTTGCCAGAATATCACTTCTTCTTCTTGAGTTTATTGGCGGTTAGTGCATTATCGCCACCTACTGGACTAGATGCATGACATTTAAACAATCAAGTCACAAGTCAAACAGCATTCCAGTGTTTATTACATATTTTAGTAGTTTTTAATACCTTTAAACCTTTAAGTAATATAAGAAACATCAGATGGTAAACTTGAGTGTCTATTGAATCGATTCAGAAAGCGAATCGCATCGACATTCTATGCGGATGATTCCCAGCTCTAGTAGTAAAAGTCATGCCTAAAAGAGAACAGTACAGGAGAACAAAAGGATGTCAAATGCCATCTGAGAGCTAATTTCATTTTTTTTTTATTTCAACTCTAAGCCACGCCCTCGTGCCCATTTGTACAGCACACTCCTCTACGCACAGCTAGCTTCCGCTAATTGAGATGATAATCAGGCCATTAAATTAGGTTGTCCTCCTCCCTGACTCGCTCTGCTTCTCTCGATCTGATTGATTCTTATTTTATCTAAATAAAACAAACAACAGAACACAACCCGAGCTCATTAATCACAGGATAAACCAACGGTAATCTCTCCAGGTAAACAGCGGCAGACAGTGATCGAACCCGCGCTCGATCCTTCCCCAAATAAAGCCGCAGCTTCTCTCTGTTCCCTAAACAGGGGATAGAGATCTGATAGGAGAGATATGGCACGTCGGTGTTATTAAGAGCGACGGATCTGGGGCACAAAAAAAAATAAAAAAATATAACAGCCACAGGTTTTTAACTATTTGTTTATAAGAAAGTGACAGAAGAATGCAAACTTTAGATAGATGAAGAGGGATTTTTTTTAGGAAGATTTCGGTTTTCAGAGTTCATTGGTGAAAGAGGCGTAAATACTTATTCACACACCACACACCACACTGATAATTAGTGAAGATTGATGAGCAGTGGGAGTGATTAGGTTCCGAGTCATTTGTCTTCATTCGGATCCCTTCAAAATGAGTTCGTCTGTCTGCACCGGGTTCCAAGTTCATTAGCTTCGCGTTTCATAAATGAATTCATCAGCGTTACGTCGCATAAATATCAAACACATTAAATCTGATTCTTTCTGACGAGTCGCCAAGAGGAGTCAAATTCCGAATGATTCACTTGCTGAAATACTCACACAGTAAACGTTCCTGCATTCACCTTATCATCAGAGCTTCATTAAAAAGATTCATCTCCATTTATCATGACGCCTTGCGTGACACATTTCCCCCTCAGACACACAACAAACAGCTAGGCCACTAGGAAGACGTTTCCATGGAAACTCTTAATCGGTTACTGAAATAAATGAATCAATAAATGAGTAATGCCAATTCCAATGATACAGCTCAGCGTTCGCCTGAAAGAGTCGAAGGAGTCGTCGCGTGACTTCATTGTGTGAAGGTGTTGTGATGAGTGGCCCCGGGTGCACTTGGTCTAATGTCGATCTCATGCAATTAGTGTCCACAGATTTCCACACCAAAGTAATAAATAAATAAATAGATAAATAAATAAATAAATAAACCTTGGCACCTTTATTAATAAATAACTGGATTAGTTTAGCTGGATTAAGATTACTGCATAACCTTGTTCTGATAAGGCTGATAAACAAGACAGATAGACAGATAGAAAAAGTCTTCACAAGTCTTCATTTGCCATTACAACAAAATTAGGAACAGATAGACAGATGGTGGAAGTGTTTGGAAGTGAAGTTGGAGAAAGTGAAAATGGTGTGAAGTGACGGTTGAGGATGTGAAGGTAAAGAAAGTCAGGATGAAGTGAAGGGAAGATGAAGAGAGTGGAAATGGAGTAGAGTGAAGGTGGAGAAAGTGATGATGAAATGAAGTGAAAGTGGAATAAATGGAAGATTTAGGAGGAAATATCGCTTATGGAGTGAACGTTAAACAAATCAGGCCTGTGAAACTCGCCGTCTCCGACTCGCACTCAATACAGTACAAGACTGACCTTCAGCTGTCCTCCACAGGACACAGTTATCACTCTCTGTCTTCCTTTCACACTCGATACTAACTGTCTGGAGCAGAAAGGGACTGGGGGGGGGGGGCGGCGGGGGAGGAGGGGGGGGGCGAAAACTTCGGAAATTGTTTAAATGACTGCAAGAAATTGTATCGATTAATTCAGCTTTCATTTGCTTTTTAGTTTTGGAAATGTGGATTTCTGACAGTCTTTTATGTCTTTTAATGTTCTAAAGGTTTTAAAACTCTAATAACTGAATTCCTGAGGATTGATTGATGTGATTTTTTTCTTCTTTTTTTTAATAAAGGTTTTTGAAGGTGGATTTTTAAAAAAAAGTCTAATTCATGTTTTGTTTTTCATTACATTTAGAGTATTTAAAGTATTTTATTTAAACTATTTTTTGTGTTTTTTGTAATAATATGTGCATCTTTGAACACCATTAATAAAAAAAAATAGTTGGGTGTAAATTAATGTAAAATGAATAAAAACATTTCAATCTTGAATCATTTCTGAGAGCAGAATGTGAAACGGAGCACTGCAGCGGAAATGCAGCGGATTTTCTCCTGGCGGTTTCCTACAGCATGTTAGCACCTGGGCGTTTTTTAATCAGATTTAGAGTCAGAATTTTGTAACTAAATGATAAAATGTTTGACAAATCTTGAAGCATTTTGATGGACAGCCAATATTTCAGTCTTGCAGGAACGTTAATGTTAGGCCAATTATCTCGAGTCACAGAAGGCCGTGCGTAGAACCGGATATATTAATGGGTGTCTTTAGTTCTGACATTTTTCCCCACGGAGTTCGGAAAGTGGCAGGTAAAAATTTTCATTTAACTGACAGACTGACAGCTTAAAAAAATAATTTCAGACCCTGACTGAGAGAAATCCATGCTTTGGCTGTATTTCATTCATTTAATGTAATTTTTTTTTAGTAAACTCTAAAAATTGGTGCGTAGGATGTTATTGTCTTTGTTCCTGTTTTTGCCAATCAGACCATTTTATTATTCACCTTTTACTGGACTCAGGTTTTAAGAGGACTAGTAATTGGTCAGTTTCTATTACTTTGGATACGCAACAATCAGCAAGAACACCAACACGACCACCACATAACCCGAATAGCAATTATTATCAATTATATACCACCTACTGACCGCGCCAAGATTCCAAATTCCCCAGATCCCAATCCGATCGAGCACCCATGAGATGCGCTGGACAAACAAGGTGTCACCCCGCAACCCAGAGCAACCAAAGGATCAGCAGCCAACGTCCCACAGCCAGACGCCACAGCACACAACGTGAGGTCTTGCAGGGCTACGCCCCGAGGGGTCAGAGCAACTTTATGGCTGTATAAGTCCATTAAAAAGTCAAATAATATTACTACATGTATTACATCATAGTGTATGGCCTCCTGCAGCGTATTGATCATATCTGAATCATAATAATGTAACGTAATAATGGCTTAGTGGCTAGCACTGTCGACTTGCACCTCCAGGGTCCGAGTCCGATTCCCGCCTCGGGGTCTGTGTGTGGAGTTTGCATGTTCTCCCTGTGCTTGGTGTGTTTCCTCCAAGTACTCCGGTTTCCTCCCACAGTCTGAAGACATGCACATTAGGCTGACTGGCGTTCCCAAATTGTCCATAGTGTGTGTAAGTGTTTACTGGAGGTCCTCCCACGGTTTTAAAATGGGAATAAATACAATGGCCACCACTTACCTCCACAGTCCCTAGTTGGACAACAGAGGTTCCTAGATGGATAGATGGATGGAATAGTGTTAGTAAAGATACTATTATTTGTCACATGCTGATAGGGTTGAGGACTGTGCTAAAGCAGCGGTTTGGCTGTGCTGGGGCTTGAACCCCCAACCTTCTGGTTACAAATGCCCAATCATATCATTTTACATAAAAGCTTGATGTTTCTCCCTCTATTTTTTAACACTTCATAGTCATACAGTATCTTTAAGCATACCATAGTGGTGCCATGGCTCAAGGCTAACATTGTTGTCTGGCACCTTAAGGATTGGGGTTCGAATTTCTGCTCTGTGAGTTTTTCCAGTGCTTACGCAGACCGGCTTCACCCAGCATCCAAACGTAACTTCCTCTTGCAGCACTGACCGTCAATGTAATGTCATACATCGTTGTGACCAACCAGAGGTTACGAGGACGATGACGTTATGATGTAGGATGATGTTTAAGGGAAGACTGAGTTTAACACTGTCAGGTGATTGACATCAGATTCGGGTGCAATTGCAAATATGGTTTAAATGTAAGTACAAGGCAAAAAACACACACACACACACACACACGCGCGCGCGCAGCACATGCACAAGAGTAAGAACATCCAGGGTAAAAGCAGACAAACACTACACCACGAGTGCTACCACAGATGCGTAAGGTATAGGGCGTGGCGTATAAAACAGTCCTGACATACTGTATACAGTACATCCGTTTTAAACCATGATTTGCAGGTTTGCTATTTCTGCACGTGCTGAACTCTTTATATTTTTATTACACCCTCATGACAGAGTCCCTTGTTTAACCGTCAGCGCGCTTTACTCCACCGATCTCCGTCTCCTGCTGCAATGGACATGGTAAGTCCACATCAGCATCGCATTAGCCTTTCCAGAGCAAATGTCATCCTGCTCCACTTCCTCTAGTCCTCGCCCGCTCCCCCGAGGAACGCGACAGAGTCACCGCAGAGAAAAGAAAACAGACGGAGGAGAAAAAGAGAGGAGAGAGAGAGAGAGAGAAAGAAGGGGAGATGACTGTATGCAAACGAGACCTTACACTTAGAACAAAAACACAATGACCGGAGGAAAGCGAGGACGCGGTGCTGACCTCGGACTGAGACTGGTGCTGGGCAATATGGCGAGAAAAAAAAGGAAGAAAGAAACTAATGATGCAAATTTGATGCAAATGATGAAAAAGCTCCATTGCAATATTAATTGCCTGTTATACAACTTCTGTTTATTTATTTATATGATTTTATCCTCAGTTTTGTAATCTGCTCCATTTTAAATATATAAAAGGATCTAAATAAATTTCCCCTTCATCTTCTTCTACACAGTAAACTCTTAGACGCGCAGTCTTTTATCATTTGTTTCTACTCCGTCTTTTTATTTCTGCATATTTTACTACCAGTCTTTCTCGTGGCCACTTTAAATGTCTTTTGTCTGGATTTATTTTTTTTTTTTTATCCCTGGGGCAGTTGGGAGACAGAGAAGTGTGTGTGTGTTTGTGTGTGTGTGTGTGTGAGAGAGAGAGAGAGAGAGAGAGAGAGAGAGAGAGAGAGATGGGTCTCTCGCAGTGTGACATTTGCTAATAAAGGCCATTTCAAACATTGATGCTCTCATGAGACTCACACACACACGCACACACACACACACACTTTGATCTCATCTTCCCCACTGTTCCTCGAGTCTCCTCACTCTATATTGACGTGACACCGAAATTCAGACCAGTGCATCCACAGCTTCGGGGCGAGAGACAATGACACACACTTACAAATGCCACTTTAAAAAAATTCCCCAAAGACTCGGTTTTAAAAAGGAACAGGCACAGAGGTGAGGCCTGAGGATGTAAGGAAATACCAATGTACTCTTAGCTTGGACAGCAATTTTCTCTTAGCAGAATGTTTTCTACGTATGATTACATTGTGATTTTAAGAATGTTCGATTTGTCATAAATTCAGTTCTGAGAACACGACACGTCCAGCTCATGGAAGGTTAATACTAATGTAACATTGAATAGTGTTATTTTGTCATTGGGAATTTGGTTGTCAAAGGTTGTTTTGATGTTAAATTGGGAACGTTAGAAAGTGAGAAAGTTTGATGACTTTAACACAGGAACAACGTTGACTATATCATGAAGAGATAACGTTGAAAGAATGCCCCAACACTGGAAAGTTCGAAAGAATATTAACACCAAAGTGATGGTCTGCAGTTTGGGTGCTGTACAAACCCCATATTACAGTAGAAAACTTTTGGAGCTTAGAAATAAAATAGAAATTACCTACTAATTAAAGAATTTTCACCAATAACAAGAAATCTTTTTATCTTCAACAAAACCAAACCAAAAAAAAAAAAAAAATAGTGCAAAAATGGTTCCAGATATAGAGCTGTCGGTACAAAAAAAAAAAAAAAAAGAGCTTGTGCCTCTGCAGCGTCCCGAATTCTCTCAACATTCCTGCCACTGCTGCAAAATCCATTAATCCCACTCATTAATTATCTATCCGGATCGTTCCCCAGTCCTGTTTTCCCGCGCAGAGGAAATACAGGCGGACCCTCGCGCTCTCCCTCTCTCTCCAGACGGACATTTGCGTTTGAGGTCGACGTTCAGAATCTCTAATGTTGCTCCAGAGGACATTCAGCGGTTTGGAACGAGGCCTGTTTAACAAACGAGGCCATTTTCCAAACCAAAATCATTCTAATTTGTTTTTTATAACAACGCAGATGTTCAATTCTCATAAATATGTGTATTTCTGTAGTGCATGGCGTTTCTGTTTTCCGTGTGCTCGTTTTGGAAAGAGCGTTAGAAACGCTGCGTGTAATAAATACACAGTAAATCGTAAAATTATAAAAGTAAATATTTAACGAGTACAGAAAATTGCATCTTAGAGATCAAAACGTTGTTAATGTTTGGTACGTTTCTGGCAAAAGCAGAGACTCGACAGTAAAACTAAGCACTTTATACACCCACACACACACACACACACACACACGCACACACAGCAGAAGTAAAGGTGTGTACTCTATTGAGATTCAACCAATTGTTCGCGTTCCTGTAGAGAGCGAATGAGTTCAGGTTGGTGAGCTTTTACAGACGCAGTGGAGCATGCTAATGAGGTAGCGAGCACGCTAAGCTAAAGGCTGTAGGACCCTCCAGAATTAGCTTTGAACCTGAGGAGAGCCCTCTTCATTGCCTACAAGACTCAGCAGGCCATTAGAGAGAGAGAGCGAGAGAGAGAGTAGATGCTTCCTAAACACTGAATAAAATCAGCTCAAACAGGAAAGAGTGATGCCACACTGATGTCTTTTCTCGGGTGGGAATGAGAGAGAGAGAGAGAGAGAGAGAGAGAGAGAGGGAGAGACTAATTCTAAGCGTCCTTTTTTAAAGGCTTCGGCATGCGAGAATTTCAAAATGTGTTGCTGTTTTTGTACTGCAGGTGTGGAACAGCTATGTGAAATTCGATCTTGGTGTAAAAGTGTCACAGTCACACAGTATACAACGTTTCTGGGACAGTCTAACACTAATGAATGAAAGAGTTCATTTAAGAGTAAATATAACACTAATGTGACACAGATCGGTTTGTTTCTAAGGGCTGTCCGAACGCACAAATCCGGTGTTTTTCAGGTCACATCTGAGTCACGTTCATATTTGGTCCTAGGTTGGATACAGATCCGTTACTCGATCGTACAATTTCAATTCGGAATTCGTATCTGACTTTTTGCCTCTGTGCATTCGTAGCGCATTACGTCATCAGTCAGCCCTGGCAGCACAGTGATTTCATTGCAGCACTAGCATCAGCTACTAAAACAGCTGAAGCGAGGCAAGACTTTCTACCGCCTTCACGACCAACATACTGTAGAAACAGCCGACTAACTGCTCGCTGTCGACCACAGCAAAACTCCGAGCTGATTTTTATTTAAATATTTTGCCATTGTGAGTGTTTGCACAAATATGAAGTGTTTTAACCCATATGGCACAGTCTAAGTTGTACAGTATCGATGCGCACAGGCGAATGTGAACCGTCATGACGTGCAAAGCCGACCTGACTACAAAAATCTGAATGAAATAATGTGGATTGTAATGTGATCCGATCCGTATAGCTTATAAACAAGGTGTTCTGTAATAAATGTAGTTTAATAAATTCGTATGCAGAGGTATTCACACTTTAATATTTCGTCGAAGCTAATCAAACTACTTAAGCTATTCAGGTTAAATTGCTAACTTTTTTTAAAAATCACATGTGGCTTCAGTTTTTATCAACTAAACAGTGTATATGAGAAAACTCACAGCATAGTATCTCCTGTTTTATTAAAACAACTCACAATATACTGTACAGCTCTAGCATACAAAAGAAGCCAAACTGCTGAGTCATGCTAACTCTGTAGCTCAGTAACAAAAAAGAGGGCCTTAAAAAATGTTTTAAAAGGTGTGTGTGTGTGGTGTGTGTGTGTGTGTGTGTGTGTGTGTGTGTGTGTACCCAATATTCTAACTTACAAACGTATGTGTTCTGCTAATTACAATAAATCTCAAATCCAGAAAGCTAACTCGTCCCTGTGGAACTTCAGTTATCTTTAGCAATGTTAGCATGTCAGGAGTAGCCTTTTAAATTCAAATATACATCGTTCTCTGTTTTTATTATTATTATTATTATTATTATTATTATTATTATTATTATTATCCTTTAAGAGACAAAAGTAAAAGCTGTCTTCCTCTTATGTTTGTTAATTAACATTTTGGAAAAAGTAAAAAAGTGATGCTAATTGAGATGATAATGTGTCTACAGTTTAGCCTCAATTTCAGGATTAGCAGATTTGTGTTGAGGTTTTTCATTGTTTTATCCACCCGGTCATGTGTGTGTGTGTGTGTGTGTGTGTGTGTGTGTGTGTGTGTGTGTGTGTGTGTGTGTTTTACAGAAACACATCTGCCATTCTTGTTTGTTTATTCTAGCCTCATTAAAGTCTATCAGAGCGAGGTGACACATCGTCAGGTCGCATATTTTGTTGTTGCTGTTGTTTTTTTATAGCGAGGAGCTAATTCATTAGCACTGCGCTGCTTTTGTTATATGCAACACCCAAGGTCAATTCGTGCTGATGCTGGGATTTAAATTAAAGTTAAATATTTATTAAATGTCGGCAGAGATGGGTCAGATATGACAAGCTCATTTCCAAGTCAAATCCGAGACATCGGAAAAAACTGACTCACTGCGGATATGTGTGTGTAGTTATGTGAGTGCGTGTGTGTGTGTGTGTGTGTGTGTCGTTGGTGGTTGTACGGTGATCATTTAAGACTAGTTAAAGCTCCTTTTTGGCACGCTCGGCATTCTGGGTAAACAGTCTCAGTGTGTAATCACGATACTGTGACTATAGCAGCAGCACTATACTGTTTACTGAAGTGTTTAATTTCAGGAATTGAGATTGATAAGGTGACTTTGAACACACACACACACACACACACACACACACACACACACACACACACACACAGAGTAAACCCATTCCTTCAGTGATTCATAAAGTGAAATTTACACTCCTGTACTTTCTTTATTGCTTCCCCTTTATTTCACTCTCATTTCTTTCCCTTCTTTCCTCTACATTCTTTATTTATTTTAAACACTTTTAAACTATTGTTTAAAGATTTCGTTTGAAGAATTGAAACTAGATCATTAGCTTGTTAAATTATTGATCACGACACAAGACCTTCAGGCCGTCTACTTACTTTAATTAATGATCTTAATTATTATCATCCCCATTTTCTTTCTTTCGGCTCTTTGAAGACACACCAGTTGCTATCATTAAAAATGCACAATTTTCCAAGCAAAGCACAAAACCAAAACAAACATGGCAAAATTAACACAAAACCAAAGCAAAGCATGACAAATCCAGTGGAAAGCAACACAACCATGACAGAACCAACACAAATCATGGGAAAGCCAATACAATGGTCGACAAAACTAACACAAAGCACGACAAATCCAACACAAAAAAAAGACAAATCCAACAAAAGAAAAACAACAAAACCAACGCAAACAAGACAAAACCAACACACAGCACAACAATCCACTGATGATCGAAAGTGTTATGTTTATTGACTGTGGTGTTTGCTGCATCCTGTAGTGTAGTAAAGATGAGAAAGGCAACAGGAAATGAAGCACAGTGGTGACCTCAGCAGACGCCCAAGCAAATGATAATAATAAATAATAAAATATATGATAAACAGCCGTTAAAACTCGAAAAAAACTAAGAGAAACCCGGAGGCTGAGAGAGATGAAGGGATGAAACGCTTGCTCTATCTGTCTATCCATCACCCGGCTGCTGGGGTTGAACTGCTCTCTCGCTCTCTCTCGCTCTCTCTCTCTCTCTCTCTCTCTCTGTTGGCTCTTTGAAGACGGGACATCTCTGATCTGGGTAATCTCTCTTGCTGTGTGTTGCAGCAGCGATTATTTACACCGAGAGTGATGGATGAACACGGAGTGACAGAGAGAGTGAGAGAGATATTTTGCTCGCATGAAGAAAAGTGTCCGATGGATGAAGGGAAAGTCAGACAAAGTGGCGAACTCTCAACAGGAAACACTGCTGCTTAGGAGAGGCGACACGAAGAAACAACGTGGGATGTCAGGGGGCGATAAAGAAGTTTAAAGAAAGTCGCAATGCTGAAAGAGAGAGAGAGAGAGAGAGGACCGAAAATAGGAAAGTGATGGAAAGAGAAAAAAAATTAAGGAAAAATAAAAAGGTGACACAAAAGTGACATGTGAAAAAAAGGCTGATTAAATGGAAAATTGATTGATTTGATTTTTGGTAATTTGATTGAAGAACCAAAAAGAAGATAGGAGAAAGTGAAAAGGATAAAAAGGAGAAGGAAGAAAAAAAAAGAAGAACAACAACAACAAAAAGAAGAAGACCAAGATTATATTGATGATGAAGGCAAAGGATGGGAGGAAGTTAAGCTGAAGAAAAGGAATAAGAGATGAAAAAGGGAATGGCAAAAGAAGAAGAAGCAGAAAGAAGAACAGGATGAGTTGTTGTGATATTAACGGAATAAAATCAGAAAAAGGAACATTCTATGATGGCGTTCTTGCCCCTCATTCTTTGTCTCTGTCTCTCTCTCAGGCCTCAGTCCTCTATTCACACTCTATCACTAATAAGCGTGTGAAACACGTCTCCTCCCTGATGGTTGGTGTACACGAGCACGAGCCGACGCAGCAGCGCCGCTCCCCAACAACAATTCAATTAACTAATCAGGAGGCTTTAATTAACCAGGGATTTACTTCCACATCAGCGGGAGAGAGAGAGAGATAGAAACAGATAGAAAGACAAAATAACGACAGAGACGAAATGTGACAGGTGATAGAGGGAATGAAAGAGAGAGGGGCAGTGAGGGAAAGATCAGAAAAGAACAAAAGAAAGATCAATTTATCTGGAAGTGGCGGTTTTACTGGAGAACCTAAAAGAGGACTGGAGAAGGTTGAGAGAGAAAGAAGAAGAAGAAGATGATGATGATGATGATGATGATGATGATGATGATGAAAGACAGCAAGAACAAATAGATGATGATTAGAGAGAGAGAAAGAGAGAGAGAGGAAAAACAGAGAAAGACAGATAGAGAAGGACAGAGAGAGACAGAGATGATTAGCTACATTATATTATTATTGGAATCATTCAGGAATAAAACACAAACCTCACACACATTTACGGTTAAGGATGTGACGCGTCCATGAGACAAGCTCAGGTGTTTTCTCAATTTGTTGTTAAACACTTTCTGACCAATCACAGGGGGGAGAACAGAGAACAGACCGTAAACCCTCACCGGCGTTTCACTTTCTTCCTCGTCTCCTTTAAAGTGGTTTGTCTCGTCACAGCGGCCTGATTTCACGCGACTCCGCTGTTGATTCTTTATTTCCTCCCTATTTGATCCCGATATCCTCCTTTCTCTCAGCACCATCCTACATCTTTAATATCTATAAATCAAAGACAGAAATCTCTCATTTCTTAAATGAGAAAATGTCACACACTTTTATAGGTGCTACTTTTTTTTTTTTTACTCTTTCTTCCTCTGTTATTCCGCTCACACTCTGTTTCCGAACCAGAGGATTTAATGAGCTGAGAGTTCGTCAGGAGTTTCTGGACACAATCTGTAATTAGAGGAAGAAGATTGTCTTCAGAGTTTTTTTTTTCCTTTTCTTTGTTCGATACTCTTTTGAAAAGAAAAAAAAAACTTGAAATGAGGTTGCTGGTGGCCACAAAGAGAATAAGAGATGAAGAGCAGGTGATCAGATGGATTCGGGGAACTCAATGGGACCAAAAGAGATTTTGTGAAAAGGAAGAGACAATAAAGTCAGGCAAAGTTTATGATTTCTTTTTTTTTTTTCACCAAAAAATGAAAAAGTTCAGGTTGCACATTCAGGAGGGCTTTAATAATTAGTCATTTGTGCGTTTGGAGAAAAGAGGATTGAAACATCAAGGAAGCTCTCACAGGCTTGTAACGAATACAAAGAACTTTCCCTAAACTCTTCATTTTCTGCTAATTTCACTGAGAAACAGATATAAAGACAACAGTGCAAAGGTAAAACTGGGTGAAGAGAATGATAAAAACAAAGGGATAGAAAAGAAATAGAATTCAAAAATGAAGGAAAAGAAAAAGAGCATAAGCATAGGAATAAAGTAACAAAGGATAAAAAGAAAGAAAGAACAGATTGGTCATGAAGGAGGCTGTGACGAAGAAAGAACAGTGTGAAAATAAAATAAAAATCAGCAAAAACGAGGACAATAGAACAGGACGAAACAAGAAAAGAAGACTGAAATGAAGGATAAAAACTACTAGAAGTCAAAAAGGTACGAAAGAAAAAGCAGGAATAAAAATGAAAGTGCCACATGTGACGTGTGTGACATCAAACAAATTTTATAGAGAATTGGGAAAAGAAAGGGAAATAAAAAAATAAACGGAGAGCAAAAATTCATAAAAGAAAGAAAGAAGAAGGAAGGCAAGAGGAAAAGAAGAAAAAAAATAAGAAGATCAGCAGGTTATGAAACAAGACGATAAGCATTATACAGAGAATTGAGGAAAAAGGGAAATAAAAAAAAGAAAAAGAAAAAAGTAATCATCAACAAATGTAGAGCAAAAAAAAGAAAAAGAAACAAAAAGAAAGAAAGAAAGAAAGAAAGAAAGGAATGGAGTTGGAGATGATAAAAACAAATAAGGAGAAACTTAAGACACAAAAAATTAAACACTTCCTAAAGGAAATATATTTTCTTTTTTTCCTTCTTTCTTTTTTATTTACAGATTATTTCCTTATTTCTGTTAAATAAGAAAGAAATAAAAAGATACTTGTAAGGATAAAGCAAATAAAGAGAAAGAAGGGCAACTGCTTATGTAAAGAAAGAAAGAAAGAAAGAAAGAAAAAGAAAGAAAAAGAAAGAGTTAGTTGTGGAAGGAGACGTTTATTTAAAAGGAGACATTAACAGAAGGAGTCTCCAGTGTCGGGAGGCTGCGAGGGAACCTGCAGCTGCTCTGAGGTGAGTAACTCTAAACAGACGGAGCATTAAGCAGTAACTCTCATCACTGATTAGTTTCCTGCAGCAGCGTGAGACAGAGTGACTGATGTCTGAGCGGGGACAGGATGAAGAGCCGAGCTCTCTGCACTACATAATTACATCTACTCTCAGCTTGCACTGCAGTGATAAACTGCAAGCAGGACAAGCGAATATCACCCGTGTGCTCGTGAGTGAGAGGGACGGCAAGCTACGGGGATGAGAAGTGAGAGGGATAAAGAGGAAGAAAGATGGACAGAGTGAGAAAGAGAGACGCGCAGGACAGACAGAACATTCAACTTATCAAAATCCTGCTGCTGTAATCCACATCCTGGGTTTTACCGAGCACAGCCACCCGCCAGTCCTTATCGCAGCACACACTCTCGCTGCCCTCATTCAGCCTCACAGGTCGGTGTGTGTATGTGTGTGTGTGTCTGCATGTGTGTGTGTGTGTGTGTGTGTGACTCGCAAGCAGTTGTGTAGTCCCATAGAATGTGCTGTAGATCTAAAACCCTCCAGGTCTAACGCTGACTCATGCAGTTGCCTTGAAATTATAAAAAAAAAAAAAAAGTCACATTTCAAACACACACACACACACACACACACACACACACACACACACACACCTGTATCCTGTATGTGCATATAAAGAGCTAAAAGCACTGTGATCTGCTAGACTGCACGTCAGAAACAACACTTCCGGCTCTGTCAGGGATTTTCAATGGAACCGTTTATTATTTCGTGATTTCATGCACAGGTCTGACAAACGCACTCACGAGCTCCTTCTCGAAATCTTTACGCCGTCATGGTAATTGTCGGCATGCCTCAAACCATGAACTCTGAACGTTTACCCAGAAGTATTTACCAACCTAGAAAAAAGACTCAAACAACGACAAAAACAAGTTCTTCAAGAGGTTTAAAGGCTACATGAGAGGTTTTTATTGTAATTCATGAACACTGACGGTAACAGGAACACCGGCTCGTGTCATACTGCATTACTGCCCCCAGTGTTGGTTGCCGTTACTGCGCCCATGAATACGTTGTATACATTTAAGTATACGAATATATTTATGTGAAACAAGCCCGGAGCAAGGATCCAAAAAGCTGCAGAGTTTACGTGTTTATGTGTCGTCTAAAGCAGGTACAGTCAATCCTCCTACTGACCAGACTCTCTTTTACATGATTGGAGAAAGAGACGGGAAAAAATTAATGGAAAGAAAGAAAGAAAGAGAAAAATTAATGGAAGGAAAGAAAGAAAGAAAGAAAGAAAGAAAGAAAGAGAAAAATTAAAGGAAAGAAAGAAAGAAAGAAAGAAAGAGAAAAATTAATGGAAAGAAAGAAAGAAAGAAAGAAAGAAAGAAAGAAAGAAAGAAAGAGAAAAATTAAAGGAAAGAAAGAAAGAAAGAACATGTTATAAGACTACAAACAAATAAAGATGAAAATTTGAAAAAAAGAATTAATACAGCCTAAAGGAACAAAAATGTTAGGAGAGCAGAAAGGAAATATTAAAGAAAGAAAGAAAGAAAGAAAGAAAGAAAGAAGTTATAAGACTACAAACTAAACTTAAAAAAAGAAGTTAAAACTGAAAGAAAGAAAGAAAGAAAGAAAGAAAGAAAGAAAGTTAGAAAGAAATAAAACTACTAACAAATTACATTTATAAAGACCATAAGGAAGTACTGTAAGGACATAAGGAAGAACGAAGGAAGTAAGTATGTAAGGAAGGAAGGGTGGACGGATGGACGGAAGAAAGGAAAAATATGTTCTAAGAAAATACATTTATTCTATAAAGAACATTAAGAAAATTGACAGGATGTTTTAATTGTAGATTAATGATTGCTATAGTATTATTTAGATATAGATTTTCTCCCTAATTTAATCGTGTCCAATTCCTCCCCGTCACTAGGGGGCTCCACATTAAGGCTACTACCACTCAGCCGGGAGGGCCGAAGACTATCAGGCGTTTCCGCCAGCCGACCACATCTTTTCGAACTGCTCGCCCAAGCACCCTTGGGGGGCGGAGTAACACACTCGGAGGACCCTAACCCTATTCGCCCCTTTCGCTCGCGTGAGCTCACAGACGCCCCTGATTGGCTGTAGAGCCGTGATTAATGTGTAAGTAATTGTAAAACACTGAAACACCAGTTTGACCTGAAACCCATTCAAAAAGTCATTGCTCATTTTAACTACAAATTTCACTGTGAATGGGGGAGACCTTAGGAGAAGTTAACACCCCCTTCCCATACCAACACCCCCACCCCCACCCCAAAAATACCTTCCCAACAGTGTTTGACTGATGGTACTTCTGGTTAGTAACCTAGTAACCCAGTGTAAGGATCTATTTAATTAATGACGCAAACTTCACAGCACTCCGAGTCGCTCTGGATGAGAGCATCTGCCTAGTGCGTAAGTGCACATGTGAGGTGAAAGAAGGAAAGAAAGGAGGAACAAAATAAAGAATGAAAGAAAAGAAATGAGAAAGCAAAAGATAAATGCAAGGATAAGAAAAAAAAAGAGAATGAAGAGCAGCAACACCAACCATTTATGTAAAAGAAAGGACAATGGAAGAAAAGAAAGACAGGAGATGTTTACATTAACAGTAACAGAAGGAGTCTCCAGTGTCGAGACGCTGCTGAGGGAACCTACAGCATGAAGACGCAGATGTTTCATTTTAGTGTTGTTTCATGTTAAGTATTTATAAATGATTAAATTGCAAGGTCTAAAAGTCTACAACAGAAATTTGTGTCATTTTTAGTTGTTTTTGTACAGCAACTGAGGAACAACCTGGAGATATTCAGTATGAAATAAAAGTACTACTTTTAAATTACTTGAAAAAAAAATTTCTGTTTTGCTAAAAAAACCTACTTTTTCTTCATTCTTCTTTTACTTCCTTTTGTCCTGGGACTATAGAAAGTTGAATTAGTTCCACAAAATTAATCTAGGAATCAGATCTATTACTGTCTCCCGAATCCTGGCTTAACGTCTACTGTAGCTCCAACATAATAAATGTTTTTTTTTTGAACAGTCTGCAGTTTCTATCGTACACCAGCAATAAAATGTACATTTCCAGCATGACTGCAGCTCTAGCGTGAGCACCGGCACCCCTCCAACCTCCCCCTCCTACCCCGAGTAAATTTACACACCGTGTTAAAATGCACAACCATTAATCATTATGTCCAGCTGAAGAACTCTGGCACGCCCGGGCTGACAACCTCTCGAGTCTTCAGGCTCCTTCCCGGCTCTTGTGCAGGGGTTTGGGTTGTTTTTTTTTTTTTTTTTTTCTTTCACTCCCCAGAACTTAAACACTCGTCAAAGAGGACACATTTACAGCCCTTGTGAATTCTCTCCATTATATATAGTCCTTTATTCAAGTTACAGAGATGCTGATGATGGGTTTTCCAGACGCTGCGTCGTGTTTGTCTCTCCTCACACGTCAAGATCTACGGCTCGTTACTCTCTCCTGCTGCTCGAGAAGCGTTTTCCACAATTTTATTACCATATATGACAAACTTCTTGTCTCGACGGCGGATCTTCCTAATCTCCAGGCTCTAAGTGTGAGATCCCATGAGCACCATGAGCAGATATTAGCTTTAGGAACAACCATTAGCCTGGTATCATGGGGAAGGGGAAGAACATGTATGTGTGCGTCTCACAGGTGGAAGCTATTACTGTTTTAATGACTGGTTTAACCAATTGAGTTCCCTTTAATTAGGTATAAAGTGTAAATGCGACTGATGTAATTCAATTTCTGAAGCAAGTACGTGTGCTATGTAAAAAAAAAAGAAGCGTTTTAATATAGAGATGATCATCAACAGAAGGATGCGATCAGGCCGAGTTACTGTCCCCAACCTGAAGTTGATTATCGGCGTATAACAGCATGACACGAGGTGTTTTATTCCTCTTACACCGTTTTTTTTTTTTTTTCTTAAAGACTGCCATGTCCTTGTTTTGTCCTTTTTTTCTACAGTTACATGTTGAGTGATGCCGAGTCCCTGTTATCACTTACAGGTTGAGAGATACAGAGACAGGGGCGGTGAGAGACGGAGTGGGAAGGTCACGCGTAGTCCTGGAAACTTTCTTCTCAGACGTCTCGGAGGTCTCGCAACAGGAAATCAAAGTGCCGTAATTCTGTTTGGGAATGAGAAGTGTGTACGCTTTTATACCCTACAAAAAGGACTAAACACAACACCCACACACACACAACGAATAATCTATGCAAGGTGAAGTCAGGTTTTAGTCTAATAAACATGTTTTTGTTAAATTTATCGATTACACTTATTCACCTTGGATAGCGCTTATCCTGCGCAGGAGACTAATTGGACAGGGTGCCAACCCGTTGCAGGAAACACACATACACACAACGGACAATTTGGGAAATACCAGTTAGCCTGATCTGCATGTCTTTGGACTGTGGGAGGAAACCCACCAAGCACAGGGAGAACCTGCAAACCCAAGTCCATACGCACAGACCCGAGACGGGAATCAAACCCAGACCCTGGAGGTGCGAGGCCACAGTGCTTAACCGCTATGCCACTATGCCGCCTTTTATTAAGTTCAGTCTATACTTATTTATTAGATACAAAATAAATATTTTGCTATTTTGTGTATTATTATTATTATTATTATTATTATTATTATTATTACCAGTCCCCATGTACCGTGGTGGTGTGTGTGTGTATATTGTGTTCTGGGAGAATCGCATAGCGCTTGAATCATCCTCTTACACTCCAACACACACCCCAAACTAATGTGATCATACACACATACACACAGATACAGATAATGAAGGTGATCAGACACATATTATAAGGCTAATACTTACACATAGTCTTGTTTGTGTGTGTGTGTGTGTGTGTGTGTGTGTGTGTGTGTGTGTGTGTATGTCCATATTCAGGCGTACTCTGTCTAACCCAAAGCCCACAAACCAAAATGACTTGCATTTATAAACGACACCAGGAAAAATAATCCTCAGTCACATGAACTTAATAAATGCTTCAGATTTTTAACAGTTGTTTACTGTGTGATTACAGTGAGTGTAAACAGACACTGTGTTTCACATGGAGATGGGTGATTCAATGTGTAAACCTGAATTGTCTGGCTTTTTTCAGTGCATTCGGTAATAAATCTCTTTAGTGTAAAACTTACTGTATTATTATGTTTTATATCCGTATGTTTATCCCTATTTTCTAAAACGTGCTGCCTGTGAACAAACTGAACTCCCCTAATAGATGGAGATTAATTCAGTGTTTGTTCGATTAGTGTTAATGGAATTCAGAGGAGGTCTTAATCCTTTTATCACTTTGTGAAATCTCACTTTAGTCTGTACTGTATAAAGCATTTACAGTGATTTAACACTAAAACTGCACATTACGGTATTCAGGTCTCAGACTGCACACTTAAATAGAATTCAGAAAATAGGCAGAAATGACCCACATGGAGCGAAGAGGCATGTCTCAGTTATGCACGA
>JAAGKR010005892.1:22500-47243 GCA_011419295.1 Clarias macrocephalus
TGGTCTCAGTAAACAGGAATGCTTAAACCCACAAATATGCTAACATTGGCAATAATGAACAACAGCTAAGTCAGTCAGTCAGGCAAACCGAATCATGCTAAAATCCCCAGCTGACTTAACGGTTAGCGAGTCTGGCATTTCCATTCGTTTACTGAGTTCATCTAGTTACACTATTAAACCGATCACTTGTGATTCACACATAAAACATACACACATGTTAACTGTGCATTTTGTGTTAAATAGTTCACACTCCATAGTACCTACAGTACATTCACTTAGTGATCTTTGAACTAGCATAGCATTTGGCTAGCATGCTTAGCATGTCTATTCCTATATCCCACACTGTCAATCACAAACAAAATGAATCACCTCTCATAAAAAACACACACACACACCCACCCACACACCCACACACACACACACAAAAAAAAAACAATATAGAATTGTAATGCTAGCTGCACTCGACAATCTGGTAGTTAGCTGAATTAGCTAAGATACAATGTGTTCAATATGGAGAATTAAGCGTTATATAATTAATACCTGACAATATCCTTCCGTCGGCTTGCATCTGTTTCTGATTAAAACAAAATGGCAGCTGTTAATGTAGCCTACAAAAAACTATTTAAAAGAAATAAGAAAGTCTACCATTAGCTATATATGCTAGCTGTGTATTACTGTACCTTCACGGTAGTCGCGTTGTAGTGCACTAAAAGTCTGCAAAATTTATTTTCGTAATGTTATTTTATTGATCTACTCAGGAAGAGGAAGTTATATGATATCTACAAAAATAACATTCTATATGTTCAAGTCAAACCGGGACTTTTTGAACACAACAATTATAAGAGTAAAAA
Source organism: Clarias macrocephalus (assembly GCA_011419295.1). Lineage (NCBI taxonomy): Eukaryota > Metazoa > Chordata > Actinopteri > Siluriformes > Clariidae > Clarias > Clarias macrocephalus. The sequence continues at coordinate 23,352 of JAAGKR010005892.1, forward strand.
CTCAGTTTATTTCACTATATAATCCCCTGCTAATAATGCACTAATACATCTTAGAGTTTCACTAGTGCTTGGATACCATCAGGGTAGGAGGTTTTCACCAGAGCCATGATCCAACTGCTTGCTTCATGTCTGAAATGCTGGCCTTCCAGGAACTCCTTAAAACATGTGGAAAGGTCTTGAAGCAAGATCAGGACTGTATGGGGGATGTGGCAGTAACTCCCAGGTAAGTTCCTGTAATGTGCAAGTTTCCACAGACAGATGCAATTAGATTATAAGTTATAAGTTCAAGGATCAGGTGTTCCACTCGCTGAATGTTCACGGGAACGACTGCAGTGGGCTCCGAACCACCTCAGCCAGGATCGTCTTTCATGCATGTATGGATTTACTGTGGCTCAGAGTCTCATTATCGGACTGCGCTTAAAGTCTTCTGTAAAAGTTCATCAACTTTCTGCCTTCATTCATAAGAAATGACATCACAAGTCACAGTTTGACTTGAATGCCCCTCGTGTGTACTGCTCTGTCCTTGTGACAACCTATTGTGCATATTGTTCATTTGCTTCATGTTCTTTAATGGGGCTTTGGTTTAAAATAGGCCTATTCGGGGACAGCAACTGGTCTCAGGGCTCAGGAACCATTAGTTAGAGGAAGGGAGACGGTTAGTCTGATCTTGAACAGTCTCCAAATGACATTTCTTTTCCAAAGAACTTTCACCCCAAGGTTATTGGAATACACTGTGAGCTGTTCATCTTAATCCTGCACTAGAGATTGTGTGCTTTGCTAAGGAAACCAGGGAACCAGAAACACAGAGTGAAGCCATTGGATTTTTAGCCTCAATGCATGTCAACCAAATATTGGGCGTGCATTGTTTTCGGGGGTTTTCTAATGAACTAATGCATGAATAAAGTTCTGGTTGTTTTTTCGGCTGCTTCCGGCAAGGGGTCGCCACAGCGGACCATCCAGTCCGCGCATACTGTACAAGCTTGGCACAGGCTTTACGCCGGATGCCCTTCCTGACGCAATCCTCCCATTTTATCCAGGCTTGGGACCGGCACTGCATCCAGTGGCTGGGCTTTGGGCACTGGCTGGGAATCGAATCTAACCCGGAAATCTCTAGTAAGCCAGTACACACATGATCAGCACAATTTCATACTGAGGTTTGTATGTGTTGTGGCATATTCGTACAGTATAAGTACACAAATTAATCAAGAAGATACACCTAGGAGGAAATTAGGTAATTTGTCAAATCAGTGCATATCTTTACCAGGGATACGACATAGAATTTCACCAAAACTGTGTAAGTCTTGGACTATACACCTGTACCAGTGTTAATTAAGGCTGCAATTATTATTATTATTATTATTATTATTATTATTATTATTATTATTATGAGTAGCAATAGTCACAGTTAATCTAGTGATAATTTTTTAGTTGGACGATTAATTCTATTTTTTTTACTTGCCAATAAACAATAACCATAACCAAGATGTTTAAGCTTTTTTTTTTTTTTCATAAAAATATTTAATTCACAAATAATTAAATTCACAAAAATAATTTTATTAGTAATAATAATAATAATAAAAAGTGTACATTATTCATTAATTAAGTCCAAAGGACATATGAGGTGTGCATATAGTGACATAATTTATATAGAATGATTATTTTTATTAATAAAAAGAAAAAAATCCTGCTTTGCCTCTTCATGAGTCCCAAAAACCGCACGACATGAAATCAGTGACATTTTACCATAAAAATCTCTGAATAATATCAGCTCCTCTCAGAAAGGCTCATGCATTTATCATTTATTTTGACATGAGGTCTACGCAGGAAGCAGCCGTTTCAAACTTTAACTCTGCACTCATAAACAAACTGTTTACAACTCGCCAACGCGCTGGAAAGCGGCGGTGCCAGACTAGCCATTAGCATCTGCTCTGGAGAATCTTGTGTCGAGGTCTTGTCTGAAACCAAGCTGATAAGAGCGCAGCAACTTCCAGCCACTGACCCCCACCAACCTTCAGACCAAACTCACTCTAACACACACACTGGCTGCTGTCTTGTCGATTTGAGGTCAGGGAGAACCAGGGTGTTTTCTTTTGCGTGCATGTGTGTGTGTGTGCGTGTGTGTTGTGGTGAGCCGTTTCAGCTCATCATAGCGTACAGAGCACCATTTTATTTGACGTTTCTTTAAAGAATTAACACACGGTTTGGGATTTTTGGGGATAAAGTCCGCAGAAGTCGACATATTTACGTAATCGTAATAGATCACAGCGATGCATCTGTGCAGCCAGAGTATTAATACACTGCAGCTCATCTCACAATTAAAACGTTTAGTAATTTTATTAGAAGATGATATTTTGCCCATAATGCCTCAGTCCTTATCACGACTCCAGCGGTGCCACAATTGTCTTCTTTAAAACGACAAAAAAAAAAAAAAAAAGTCAGCAGAACTTTCCTATTATAAAAGAGAACATGCTAATTAAGAAAATACGCTATGAGATTACAATCAGAGTAATTAAAAAACAAAAAGATCAGCAGTTTTGTGTGATTGCTGTTGATTGTGTTAACACCCCCTCCTGGGCTGCAAACTGTTCCACTCACGACCGAGTGTGTGCACACACACACAAACCCACACACACACATGCTTAGACATACAAAAAAACCTGCTTCACTGACATACAAACCACACACTGCTAAAATTAAGTAAAAAAAAAAAAAGCTCATAATACAAACACATCACTTTTTTTTCTATTTTAATTAGTGAAACCTTAATTACTTTACACATTGTTATGAGTTATTTTAAATACATTGAGAAGAATTGAGCATATTATTTACAGCGAATTATTATTTTATTTATTTTTGATCTTACTTACTTTTGATCTTACTTAATGTACTTGATGTTCCCTTCTATTAAGTGTAACTTTGGTTCATATCTGCACGGGTTTCACGGGGAACAGTCTCAGTTGGCCGTGTACGCTTTTGCTGTATTGGAGTTTATTAAAGAAGATACACAGTGTTCCCATTAACAAAATGGACTTTGGTGAAGTCTGACGTACTCGGATACGGGTCCCCAGCATGAAATCTCCCTAAGCAGCTTTACAGGATTCTGGAATTACATGTGGTTCCATAATGAAAAAGACAGATGTAACAAACATGAGAAGAAGTTGCTGCTGTGGAGTGAAGGGGAACCCCTGGGTGGAACCAAGGACGCAAATGGGAAAACATTGTCTATATATGAAGTCATCTTTTCGGATGAAATTTCATTAAAAAAATATATATATCCCAGCGTCTGGACGAAGAGTGGAAAGGAGTAAAATCCAGTGCGAAGATCCAAAGTCCAGTGTGAAGTTTCCACAGTCAGTGATGTGCCATGTCATATGCAGGAGTTGGTTTACTGTGTTTTATCAAGGCCACAGTCAACACCAGGAGATTTTAGAGCACTTCAACCTTCCCTGAAGTGCTGACGAGCTTTATGGAGATGCTGATTTCCTTTTCCAGCACCTGCCCACAATGTCAAAACTGGTTTGCTGAACATGATATGACTGTGCTGGACTGGTCAGCCAACATGACCGACCTAAAACCCTAAAGAGATTCTATGAGTTATTGTCAAGAAGAAGGTAAGAAACACCCAACCCAAAACTGCAGACCAGCTGAAGACAGCAACTTGGTCTTCACTGTGGCCTCAGCACTGCAACAGGTTGATCGCCTCCATGCCATGCGGCAAAGATGCAGTAATTGGTGGCAAAGAAGCCCAGACCAAGCACTGAGTGCACAACATAATTTCTGTATGAACAATTTTTGATTGATCTTGGGAAATATACAAATATTTAGAAATTTTTGATTTCCATGACCTGTAAGCCATAATCATCAAAAGTAAAGCAAAAAAAAGGCTTGAAATATTTCACGTACAATGTAATGAATCTAATATATATCAGAGATTCACTGTTCAAATTAAATTACAAAAGAAATTCACTTTTTCATTATATTTTCATTTTTTAAGATAGATTGTATACAAACACATGCACACAATTAAAATGAGATCGCAGATCACAGTAGTTTGACAAAGATTTCATAGTAATGCACCCGATCGCACACTATGGGCCATCCGGGAAACACCGATTAAAATACGGGTGTCTTTGGACTGTGCAAGGAAACCCACCAGGGCACCGGAAATACATGCAAACTGCACACATGCAGATCGGAGACGGGATTCAAACCCCCAACCCTGGAGGTGCAACAAGTAAAGGAAAAACTTAGAAAGCTGTGAAGTTTAGAAAACGTAAAAATGCACCGGCTTCCTCCGACTCTGCTCTTCAACAATGAGGTGGAACTATGCAGTGACCAATTCTAACATGCTATCTGGGTGCTAATAAATAGTGCACACTCAATATCTACTCATCCATTTAGGAACAAAGAGTAAAAACTTGAAACTTTTGTTAATTTTGATTTAACTCCATCTGCATGTGATGTTTGTAAAGACAAAAACCTGACTTCCAAAGTGATTTATTCCTCTGAGACTACCACGACCTGCCAACAATCACGGTGCATTTTCTAATTATACAACACCAAATCATATTTTATCTGTTTACTCACATGGACCCGGGCTTATGATCCACTTACGCCCTGATAAACCCATGACGTGTTGTAAATATTGAACGCTGAAATTGCTTTTAATTCTGTATATCCAGCCTCGTTGTGGCGTTAAAGGTAAAATATAAAGGATTATTTTGGACAAACAGACAAATGCATACAAACACAATAACCTCACGAGTCACATATTAAACCCCAGCTTTACGCATCCAGAGTTAATTGACACTCCGGTGTAATTACTCGTCAATAATTGCATGTAATTTAGACTTAATGGACGCGAAGGTGCAATCACTCTTCAATAATTACATACGAAAGCCATTGCAATAAACTCAAGAGTGAGCGCCAGGCTATAAACAGTGGTGTAGATGGATTAGTGGCGTTTTTTGACGCACATCACCGACAGCATGATGAGGAGCACAAGGATGTTTTTGCCCTTGATGACTATCAGATTTCAGAGAACCGTCCTGTTGAAAACGCGTTCTGCATTAACGCCGGTGTTTTCCGCAGACCATAGTGGAGACATAGTGTGAAAAAAAAAAAAAAACTTTTCTTTAGTCCACCTGCATCTATATTAAACTGCTATATGAATGATTTATTATTAGCGATGTTCTTTTATTTAACTCCTCAGGTACGGCTGAGAAGCTTAAAGCGCGCTGGAGGCGATATTCATTTCAACCATAGTCTTATTGTTTCACTCACTTGCTATAAGCTACACAGTAATGTGATCTCTTTATACTGTATACACCATATACTTTATACATCATCTATACAGTATGGTCGGAGGGCAAGAAAGTACATGAGCAAGTAAGGCAAGCGGGTCATTTAAGTAAGTCATTGAATTCTGATTTGAGTCCATCAGCCAGTAAGTCAAGTAGGTAAGAGAGTATGTGAGATATACGTGAATCAGACAGTTATTCAGTAAGTAAGTAAATCAAGTATTGTGAGTAAGTAAGGTATGGAAGTAGGTAAGTAATGGCAGTAAATATAATCCGTCTTTAAGAAAGTAAATTAGGTAAAAGTAAAAGTTCTTTTATTGTCCTACCCGACTCTAAAAATATATATTTCTAATTACATTATTTTATTTCATCAATAAATTCATTCATTATTTAAGTGAACTAATAAAAGTACAAAAAGCCAATTAATAATTTAAGGTCTAGTAACAATGTATATTGTTTAATAAACAAAATGTAAAAAAAAAAAAACAAAAAAAAGGTTTTAATAACCCTAACTAACTGTTATGCTGTTTTGAATTGAGCTTCCTGGATGGTATGTATTTAAGTCCAGTAAGTCTTTAGTAAATAACTAAAGAAAATCAGCAAAGTCTGGTTAAGTTAAGTAAGTAAATTCTGTACTTAAAGTGAGCAAGAAAAGCAGTAAATAAGCAAGTCAAGTCAATCAGTCAATAAATAAGTATGTACAGTAATTTAAGTATAGGTATAGAAGGTAAGTAAGTATATAAAAAGTAAGCAAAGAGAGGTACGAAAAAGTAGATAATGCCAGTTAGTCAAGTACTGTAGGTACTGTATGTTTGTAAAGTGAGTAAAGTAAATACAAAAAAATAAGTAAATACGGTATGTACAGTATGTATGTATGTAAGTAAAGTCAGCAAGTTAAGTAGGTAAGTACATAAATAAATAGAATCAGTAATGTATTTTACTTTATTTTAGCAGACCTTGTTGGTTTATTTACATCCATATTCTGTAACATCCTATTCCAAAAAGAAATCTTTAACATGACATTGTAGTGTTTCAACTACAAATTCATTTGTGATTTAAATGAACTAATAAAATTACCAAAAAAAGCAAAAATGGTTATTTTACGATTAGTAGCGGTACATGCTATTTCGTAAACTAAATAAAAAAATGTATTGTTTCAGGTCAAATTAATTTAGATTTAAAAAAGGATCATTTTTCTGCATTACACACTGTTTAATGCAGGTATGCGGATTATGGATTGAGCTCCCCGAGTGCTGGTGAGTTACTGGTCGTTTGTATTTGAGTTTGTTTTTAAAGAGCCATTTAGCAGATGTGAAAAGGTATTTAAAGCTCGTCACATCGTTCAGAGCACCTCCGTAGTTCTCTCTCGTGCACATACCATCCCTCGTCTGATTGTTATCCCATCTAACATAACCTCGCATACATGCCGCTTAAGGCACCTGCTCATTATCTTCATTGTGTAGCTACAACACGAGCTCAGGTACGAATAGCTGTTACAGAAGCATGGACATGCTTCTAAAAACAGGACTTCTGCTGGAGTTGCGAGGACCGGAGGAAGCGTTCACAGATGGATACACGACTGAGCCGAAGGGAAAACAGCGAGATCAATGCAGGGTTTCCAATTAGTCTCGATTGGCAGGGGTAGAGGAAGATTAGCGCCCGAGTGTCGATTAGATTTCCTGCTCTGTCAGACGGCCAAACAAAGTTAGCTCTTTGAATAATTGCTATGGCGGAGATGCGGAACCAAAAAAGAAGATCGATGAGAAATTTTCCGGTTGGTGACGATGCAGAGGGTGAAGATATTTTTCATAGAAAACAACATAACCTGAGGCGTGTTGAACACAGCATTTAGTGAGCATTTATTTATAGATAAATCAAGTTCATTTCACAAAGAAAATCCATAATTGTTAAACATAACGTAACCGAGCCGAGGAGGAAAAGACACCAAGCTCAATGCACAAATTTGAAGTTTAAAATATCGGCAAAGAAACACAATTCGGACTTTCTGACAAAGTCAGAAAAAACATGTATCACCATGCCCACCCTAAAATCTCACTCACTCACTCACTCATTGTCTATAACTCTTTATCCTGTACTCAGCGTCGCGGAGGGCCTAGAGCCTATCTTAGGAGATTTAGGGCAGCATGGGGCAGGGTACAACCTGGACAGGGTGCAACCCTAAAATCTCTCAAAAATTTTTATGTACATGTTTTCATTTGAGACGGTAAAATGTTGCAGTTCCTCTATGATCCTACAGGTGGTGCTCTCTAAACTATTCACACATTGACAGGCATATTATTTGCTAAGTTTGTTTAGAATTGTAAGAATTGGGGGGAAAAAAGCACAAACATATCAGGATTTTTTTTTTTAATTGTGATACTTACAGAATCACAATACAAATCGATTCAGTACAAATGTATCATGGAAACTTTGTATCGGCGGGTTGATTAGTGGTTCCCAAACGCAGAGAAGAGAAAATATTATAATGCTTTCAAGTCAGAATAATGTAAAAGTTGTTTTGTTTTTTTCCAATGTTCATGAATGCGGCTTTGTTTTGAACCTTACCCTAACTGAGAGATACTGTAAGCTCAGAGAATATCCATAATGAATATGTTTAAATTATTGATTCACCTCCAGAGATCTTATATTTATATTTTGTCAAAGGTCCTGTACATTAGAGTCTTTCAAATAAATTTCACTGAACGCCATGCTATATGTTAAACACTGAAGATTACGGAGACGTAGCTCACTGCATGCTCACTGAACACGGTGTTTAGCAAGAACAGTTCATGATTTATTGCCTATAACAGTTATTTCTTCCACAAATTCAACTCAACTTAAGTCACAATTGAAATCCAGTAGAGTTATGCGTCTATGTACACTACGAAGCATGTAACAGGTTTATTTTAGAATTAATAACTGTAATCTATACTCAATAACTCATTTCAATTCTGCAAGTTAAATTACTTAAAATTGCACTCTATTCAAAAGAAAGAAAGAAAGAAAGAAAGAAAGAAAGAAAGAACGGAGACATAAAGGCACGTTGAACGCAACATTTTGGAAAATCAGACTAGTGTGAGAAACTATTCACATATGATTTGTGGATAATATTCTATCCAGGATTGAATGAATGTTCGTCTGTATTCACAGTTTCACGAGACTATACAGTATTTCTGACACACACACACAGACACACACACACACACACACACACACACACACACACAGAGACAGTACAGAAGGTTATGAAGTAAAACCAATTAAAAATTTATGTTCCATTCATTAATCACTTATACCGGCTTTTCCTCCATAATATCATGTGATTAAACACCTACTTGTAATATCACTAAACATCAGAAAACACAAACGCAGAACATGCAGAGAGGATCTGAGGCTCGTTGAACGCAGCATTCGTTTCCCCGGGATGAATCTCACACAGTTCACAGAACACAAGTTCAGGGTCCATTCTTAAGCCATGAGAATGAGTTCCTTAAAACTATATACTAAACGGAATATAAGGAAGAACAACAGCGTGAGGATATTGAACGCTGCATTTCATCCACAGGTTTGAGGCCGACGATGCAGTGAGGTTCAGGTCAGGAAGATATTCTCTTATTAACAGATATTAATTCCATTAAATAATGAGAAATATTAGAAGAATTCTGTAAATGAAAGGATATAAAATATCAACCTGAGCAAGAACAAAACCTTCTTGTGTAATTATCCGTTAATACTTATTAATAGAGGAAAGGTGCTTTTTACCAGAAATCAAAATCACATGTGAATAGAAAACCAGAGAGCCATTGAACGCTGCATTTAGTAGGTATAATATAAGGATGTGTTTTACTTCATCGTGACAATCTGTCATTACCATACAGCGTGTACGATTCCATACCAAACACACACACACACACACACACACACACACACACACACACACACACACACACACACACACACACACACACACACTCTGTACCACAAGAGCAAAGAGCCATGAGCAGGAACTGAGAGAGCCGCTGAACACTGCATCTAACACACGGCAGACCTGGGTATACAGTAAACCCCTGTGACATACACGTCACTCCACACACACACACACACACACACACACACACACACACACACACGGATACAAATACAGTATGAAGCCCAGTGTTATATACGTCATTCCACAAACAAACACACAAACATTCAAACACACACACACACACAGATTCAGATATAAAGCCCAGTGTCATTTACGTCACTGCACAAACAAACACACACACACACAGATTCCGAAATAATGCACAGTGTCATATAAGTCATTCCAGAAACAAACAAACAAACACACACACACACACACACACACTTACACACAGATTCCGAAATAAAGTCCAATGTCATATACATCACCTCATACACACACACACACACACACACACACACACACAGATGTAAAGCCCAGTGTCATACTGTAGATGTATACGTCATACCGCAAACACACCCACCCAGACATCCAGACTAACCCACCCACCCACACACACACACACACACACACACACACACACACACACACACACACACACACACACACAGAGTGTTAGACTCGGCAGAGAGGATCAGATCAGATCCGCACTCAGACAGCAGAGAGCAGCAGTACGGGTCCTACCTTTGAGCACACTTCGGCCGTACACTAGATCCCTCGAGAGGCGCAGGGAATAAAGGCTTTGTGAAAATCCTGACTTGCACAGCGGCGCAGTCAGCTGCATCTCCCCGAGCATCCCCTGTGGGACAAAAGACACACACACACACACACACACACACACACACACACACACACACACACACACACACACACACTATTGATTTCCTGTGGACTGCCATGACCTCGATATGAGGAGTAAGATCATAGACAGCATGATCTTAGCTGCTCTGCGTGTGTGTGTGTGTGTGTGTGTGTGTGTGTGTGTGTGTGTGTGTGTGTGTGTGTGTGTGTGTGTGTGTGCATGTTTCAGAAGAACATAGTAAACCTGTATGATATAAGAAAGGAAGAATGTAGGCAGCAATAAAACTATGAAACGAAAGGAAGAATGAAATGACACATGACCTTGGTGCAGAAGTGTTTGTGTGAGCTGAGATTAGTGCACACTTCACACTCCTCCTTTCCTTTACCACACACTTACACACACACACACACACACACACACACACACACACACACACACACACACACACACACACACACACAGATAATGGATATTCAAATGACTGTGTGTTCATTTAGATATTTAGATCGAGAGCACTTCACTTCCTGCTCCCCACACTCCAGAGCAAAGAGTAGAGGAGCGGAGGAAAGGGCAGAGACAGAGAGAGAGAGACAAAGACAGAGAGAGAGAGACAGAGACAGAGAGAGAGAGAGACAGAGAGAGAGAGAGAGAGAGAGAGAGAGAGAGAGAGAGAGAGAGAGAGAGACAGAGAGAGAGAGAGAGAGAGAGACAGAGAGAGAGAGAGAGACAGAGAGAGAGAGGACGTGTAAAGGAAGGACAAGAAGACAAACATTAACAAAAGCCCGAACAAGAACACTGGAACCCACTAGAAATGGAGAGATAAGAAAAGACAGAAGAGGGAATAAAAAAGGGATTCTTCCTGCTAGAACATTAGAAAAGAAACCAAAGCGGCACAAGACACATGAGACAATCAGAATGATCTGAGAAAACAAGTAGAGACAAAACAATAAAGAAAAAAGGAATAATAGAAACGACAAGACAATTGGAAGACAATTAAGATTATTAAGAGAAAAGGAAAATGGGTCAAGAAGAAGAAGAAGAAGTAAACAAGTAAATGAAGGAGGGGGACAAAAAGAGATTGATCAAAAACAGAGAAACAAGAAGAAAAGGACATGAGAGGAGAGGAGACGAGGAGAAACTCCAAAGAAGAAATAAAATAGAAAGTGGGAAAGAATGAGAAAAGAAATAAGAAAGACAGAACAAAAAGTGACAGATGAGAGCAGAGAATAAAGTCAAGACTGAAAGTATGAGGAGAAAAATAAAGAAGCAAAGGATGTCAAGAATGAAAGAAAGAATAGAGACGAGAAGGAGCTAATGTTTGGAATAAAAAGAAAGAAAAAAGTTGTAAGTAAGAAAAAAGAAATGGGAAAGGGAAGAAAAATAATAAGAATAAGAAAAGAAAGAAAAGAAAAGTAAAAAATTAACAAGGAAAGAGATCATCGATAAGAGAACATCTTATCCTGAGACGTCTCATTTGCATATTCATGAGCCTATTAAATGCATGCGCTACAATCCAGCCAATCAGCAATCGGTGAGTGCTGCTGATGTTTCTGCGAGGGGTCGTCCCGTTCTCTGTGCCGGATCCGAAATTATGGGATGTGACAAAGCGGTTGCCGAGATCACGGCTCGGGTTACACGTTTGAATATTCATGAATTATTCAAATACATGAATAAATTAAAGGTTTCTCGCAGCTTTGTGCTCAGGCTTGTTCTTCTGACATTCAGTCACAGCGAGTTTGTGGAAAAATGAAATCAGATCTACAAAGACAGGAAGCACAGAAGGTTCTGTAGAGCAGTGGTGGGTTCTTTCGACAGTTTTGTCAGTGCTGTAACTGAACAACATTCGTGGTAATATACAACACTCACCAGGAAGAACCTTCTAGAGAACCGAACTCCTTTGTCAGGGTTGTTTTAGAACCGAAATAAATCAACAACTATCGAAAAAAGGTAAATCTTTATCCAGTACCATTTTAAAATCCGGTCTGGAATGAATCGTGATTTGTTTGTGTAGCAATTCAATGAATAAATAAGTAATGGTAAAAGACTTCAAAAGAACGTTCTGGAAGTTCTGTGCTGATTAGGGTGTTTTTTTCTCAATTACAGTTCGAATTATTTGCTGGTGAATGAGACCTGAATGAATGTACAGTGATGGCTGTCCAAGAGAACCTTTGGGTTTCTGCAGGTGTTTCTTCAACCATTTTTATGGCACTCAGAGCTCAACAGTAAAGAATCTTCTACATCAAGATTTATGAAAAACTATGAAGGATGCTCCAGTTTTTCATAAAAGAAGCATCCATGTAAAACAGGGGTCTCAAACTCAGTTCCTGGAGGGCCGCAGCCCCACAGAGTTTTGTTCCAACCCTGCTCCAACATACATACCATGTAGTTTTCAAATAAGCCTTAATGACTTGTTTAGTTGGATCAGGTGTTTTTAATTCTGGTTGGAACAAAACTCTGTGGGGCTGCGGCCCTCCAGGAACTGAGTTTGAGACCCCTGATGTAAAAGGTTCTGTCAAAACATAGGACCAGAAAACATCCTTTAGATCTTTTAGGACAATTTCTTTTAACCATTTTTGCTTTCAAGCTGAAGTGAATATTAAAGAACCTACAGTAGGTGGCGCTAATAAAAAGTGGCAAGTGGCCATCCATCATCAATTTCCTGCAAATCCAAAATCAGTCCTTCCCTGGTAGTATCTACAGTACATTATGGAAGGATCTACACCTTTTCTGGAAGATCTAATCTATTGTCGTTAAACAATTTTACAAATCAACTGATTTGTTGGTACTTTTGGTTCAACCAAAAATTAAGGAAGTCGAATGGAATCTATAGAGGAATGTTGACTGATCAGATAACACAAATGTTTCTAGTTTAAAAAGGTTCTGTCCTGTAAAATGTTTGTTAGGAATCAAAACCTGTTATTCTGCCGGGGCTTTTATTATACCCTTTCTAAGAACCTTTTCTAAACACATAGCGACTCTCAACTCTTTATATTTCAAATAAAAAGTTTCTAAAAAAATAAAAAACATTCTGGTGGAAAATGGCAGGAGAAAAGGACCATTTCTGAACCACAGTCACATTATTCTTTTGGTGGCAAGAAAAAGAAACAGGTTAAGGAACAGTCTATAAAAAGTTACATGGTGTTCTGGCGACTAAAGCTTTTCAGCCACGGTTATTTTTTTTAAGAGCGAGATCTAATCTCGTTTCTGAAAAGAAGTCATCACATTTATCCTTCGCAATGTCAAAGTGTCAGTCACGCCGCAACTTTACACAGCCGACTGATCACACGAGATCTGATCTACACTCCCACACTAACAGAGATTGAAAAGGTTCTATAGCCAGATGCCACCGAAGAACCGTTTCAGGTGCTGGGATTAACTCGGTGGAAAGAAACCTTTTGTGTAATTGCTGGTCAAAGGGTTGAACTTTCCTTCATAAGCTAAATAGAGCATCTGAAAATGGTTTACATGATTAAGATTTTGTTGATAATGTTCATATCTTTGCACCATTTAAAGCTGAAAACAAGCCTCCAAGGCTTTGAGGCTCCAACAAACATGGTTAAAGAAGCATCACTCAAGTTCTTCTCTAGTGACTTCTGTTGTATCTAAACTACCTCTTTCTGGCATCTTTACTTAATTTTTTTATGTTATATCTGGTTGATATTTTAAACAACAATATATTCAGAACTGTCATTTTGCCAGTTGGACACAGTGATGCCTTTGGGGGGGGGGGGGGGATACAAATCACTAACTTTCACCTCTACTGGCACCTTCGTCTTAATAGGTCTAATCTGTCCTATTTTTAATTTTAAACAGAAACACACTGTTGAGTGCTGAGAATGAGATCTGATCTGTTAGTTTCAGGAGCAATAACATCCCAGCAGGAATTTTCGGTTGTCTAAACGTTGTGGTAATGTTAATTTGGCAACGTTGCGGACATTAGGACAGCGTCGGTTTTAGGTCGTTTCTGAAAGTTAGAAAATATGTTGATAAAATGATGTCGGAACAACATTGTCTATACCTTTGATGATGGGATAAAGTTGAACGAATACCCCTAACACGTAGGTACAAAAAAGACTTGAAGACAACTAAAAAGACAATATTAATACCAGAGTGATGGCCTGAGCAGGACTTGAACTCTGTTTGCATTTACCACTTGACCACTAGGGGGCATGCTGCTAATGCTAACAACGAGTAGAGAACAACGAGTGCCACAAAACATACCAACAAGCAAGTTACTGAAGTATTACATTTAAAACAGCCTAAAGTTTAAAAAAGCACTTTGTACAAACACGCAGAGTTAAGAAGCAGCTAGCGGTAATATTTCTGTAAGAAACTGAAACAGAGAAGTGTGACATGTGCTACACACACTGTGCGTGGGCAGCTGTTGTGTTCGTCCCAATCTCTGATCGAAATTTAAACTCTCTTAAAAACTTAAGGGAAATTGTTTTGAAATTGTGTTTGCAACGTTGTGTTTGGTTCGTTCATTCAGTAATATCTCAAAGTCATTTTATTAACAGCATTCTAATTTTCAAAAATAACCATCGCAATGAACGTGGCGCAATGTCATTACAACAGCTATATTACAACACTCATCCAACATTAGGGCTCCTGCTGGGGTCGATCTTACAGCACTTTTTTGGTAATACACGTAAATCAGCAAATAAATACATTTCATTAAAAATAAATAAATAAATAAATAAATAACTTTTACTTTTGGCACCAATCAACGATACGTTTCAAGAACCACGGTTGTATCTAAAGCAGTCCTTGTTTGGCATCTTTGTCATTGTTTTTCGGAGTGATATCCAATCCGTCCTCTTTAAAGCGACAGCTAGTCAGCGTTGTCATTTTGCCATGCGCGGCTCACAGCAGCGTACACGGACGAGTTTCCCTCCTTCTCATTTCCTTGGAAAAGGAGATCTGCATTAAAATCTCGTTTTTTTTTTTTGTTTGTTTTTTTCTTAAGGTGGATCTTTGGTGCATGTAGACTTTTAGAGGCACCATAAAGTCAATAAGTTAAAGATGATTGTGTAACTTCTTTGCATCACCAAAAAAACAAACACAGCTAAAGCACCTTCATTTGTCAAATTTATTTTCTGCACTGACTTCAATCGTATCTAAAACCCTCCTGCAAGTCCAGCTCCGTTTATAACATGAAGATCAAATCTGTCCAATTTCAAGTAGCCATAACACACGGCAACTTTACATCAAAAACATTGCCTGGACAGTGAAACCTGATTCCCTTTTTAATCTCAGAACCCTGGGAAATGGATTTTTAGTGTCACTAAGCAATTAATAAGCTCGACTCTTTTCTTATTTAGTGCATCTAAGGTCAGAAACCATCCTTCCAGTCTTTGAGGCACCAGTGAAATATGTTTCATGACGGTATCTAAAGAATCTTTTCCAGCATCCTTATTATAATTAATAGTAAAAATGTGTAAATCTATCTGGCTTTAAACAGCAGTCTAGTCAGGACTGCCAGTTGAGACATTGAGAGTTTTTCATTAAAAACATGCCATGAAAAATGCGATCTGACCCAGTATTTGAAACATGAGGTGCCGGGAAAAGCTCTTTACTCTTTTTAAGCGCTACAGTGATGTACTGGATAATAATCACCATCTTCCATATCATCAAAGGGCTGGAAATGATCTCACAGTTCTTTGAGTTAAAACCAACAACGCCAACAAAAAAGGTTTAAAAAAAAACATAATTTATAAGCGCATCAGCGGTGACCTGTATTGCATCGAAAGAACATTTTCTGCCATTTGTACAAGTAACATCTAATCTATCCCATTTTAAACATCCGAATTTTACCTCAAAATGCCCTGACGGGATCTGATCTACAAGTTGCAACTTAAGCCGCCACACGATTTTTCTTTAGCAATGGAACTAATCACCAGATTCCACATATTCACAACTGATCCGGTTCTTCGAGAAACCAACAGAAATCGTTAAAGATCCATCGTTGCACCTACGGAACCTTTTCTGGCACCGTTATTTCAAGAGCGAGATCTAATCTATTCCACTTTAAACAGCGATTCACTCGGGCTTGTCGTCCTGCCAGTTGGGCACAGCCGTGTCGAGCGCGACTCAAGGCAACTTTACACAGCCAAGTTTTTTCTTTAAAATGTCTCGTAGAAAATAGGATATGAGCTATTAGTTTGAACTCGCGGTGCCTGAGTTTTATAGCAAGAGCAGTGGAAATAAAAAGCAGTGTTACCATTGGAGTAATAATCATCAGTCATTACAAGCTTATTAACTAGTTACTATATTAACTACTGTTCGTTATACTGCTTTTATTGTATTTAGACAGAAGCTTTTCTGGCATTTTCAGGAGAAAGATCCACTGCATCCTGTTTTAAACAACACTACACGGCGACGCTCTGCAACTTTACACAACTCTACACAGGAAGCATCATTTCTTCAAGCAGATTTCCTTTTCTTTCACCATCAAGATCTATTTTAAACAGCACTCTATAGCCAACAGAATTTTGCCGCTCACACACACACACACACACACACAGCTGAGTTTTCTTCCAAACGTCTCTTGGAAAAACGAGGTCTGATCTATGAGAACCTTGTTGCAAGTGTGAATGCAGCAGTGAAAACTCTGCAAGCATGGAGCTCTGAGGAGATGCAGCTCTGTCGCCCCAAAGCTCCCACACACACACACACACACACACACACACACACACACACACACACGATTCATCCTGGACTGCACATTTTAGTGTCTCCTGCTGTAACACACACCCACCCACTCACACACTCACACACACAACTTCACACAGCTGAGTTTCCTTCCAAACGTCTCGGGACAAACAAGGTCTGATCTGTGAAAAAACATCTTTTTGCAACTGTGAATGCAACCATGTTCCTGCACCAGTGGAAACTCTGCAAGCATGGAGCTCTACGGAGACACACACACACACACACACAAGCACAATTCATCCCGTACTGCACATTTCAGTGTCTCTTGCTGTAACACACACCAACCCACACACACTCTCACACACTCACGCACTCAGACGCTCATCCTCACCCTCAGCCTCATCACGAGGTGTGATGTGAGCGAGTTTTCGGCTTCAGGTGGCGGTAAAATGTGCACTGCAGGAATATTACAATGTTGCCAGATCAGCAGAAACCAGCCGAGATCTGATCAGACCTGATTCTCCCGGGAAAATCCTGACTGCTATTCCAGCGGGTTCTGACTCGCTCATTCATGCATGCAAACATTCACAGCATCCTCTGCGCTTCACCCACTTAAATATTAATAATAATAATGATAATAATAATAATAGAAAAGGTAATAATAATAACAATAATGATGAATAAATGAATAAATAAATCCTGGCGGCGCGTCATGTTCGCACCGCGCGCGCAGCCACGGGGCTCATCCGCGCCGCGCGTAAAAAAAAAAAAAAAACCAACAACAACAACAAAAAACAAATAAAAATCCATCTTTCTGAACAAGTGCAAGGAGAGAATAATGAGAAGGAGAAGACGAGGATGATGATGATGAGGAGGAGGAATGAGAATAGCAGGTAATAATAAGAATAATAAGCAGAGAAAGTCCACAGAGAAGGAGTCGGTCCCCGGGCAGCGCTGCGCCTCCTGGATCGACTTTTTTTTTTCTTTCTTTCTTTGCGCAGAGTAAAAAAAAAAAAAAAGGACGAAAATGAAAGAAAAAAAGGGAATTGAAAGAGGAATTAAAAATGCGGGGTGCGTTTATTCTTTTTCTTTTCTTTTCTTTTCTTTTTTTTCTTTTGAGTTTTTATTACCGCGGAGGAGTGCAGGAGGAGAGCAGCTACGGAGAAGAGAACCGGGAGCGCGCGCATCCTTCCGAAAGAGCCGCGAGCCTGGAGCGAACTGACGGAGAGAGAACCGGGGATGGGGAGTCTCTCTCTCTCTCTCTCTCTCTCTCCTCTTCTCTGAGCACCCGAAGAGCTGCAGCGCCGCTGTGAGCTCCTCCTCTCTCCCTCTCTCACTAACACACACACAGAGAGAGAGAGAGAGAGAGAGAGAGAGGTGAGAGCAGACAGCGAGAGGATAAGGACGAAGTGAATGAGTGAGACGAGTAAAAAAAAAAAAGAGTGTTAGTGAGTAAATGTGCAATAAAGGAAATGAGAGAAATGAAATGAAGATGAATGTGAATGAAAATGAAATGAAAATGAGAGAGAGAGAGAGAGAGTTTACCTACTGTGTTATTCTTTCATATTTAATATGTTTATAAATACGGATTGATTGATCTGTAATTGCTTTGGCAACAATGTATTTATTTATTTATTTATTTATTTGCTGTAGTGGTTAGCGCTGTCGCCTTGCACCTCCAGGGTCCGGGTTCGATTCCCGTCATTGTGTGCATGGAGTTTGCATGTTCTCCCCGTGCCTGGTGAGTTTCCTCCCGGCACTCCGGTTTCCTCCCACAGTCCAAAGACCTGCATATTAGGATAACTGGCGTTCACAATTTGCCCTTAGTGTGTGTGTGTGTGTGTGTGTGTGTGTGTGTGTGTGTGTGTGCCCTGCGATGGATTGGCACCCTGTGCAGAGTGTACTCCGCCTCTCATGCCCTAAGTCTCCTGGGATAGGCTCCAGGCCCCCAGACATTGTGAGAGAGAGCGTGTCTACTATGTTGTTCTTTCACTTTTAATATGTTTATAAACACAGATTGATGTTATTTATAATGTAACCAATCTTCTATAATTTGGCAACAATGTAACAATTTTTTTTTTAAACATTCATTCCAATAAAGCCCTTCTGAACTGTACTGAACTGAACTGAACTGAACTGAACTGAGAGCGAGAGAGAGAAGCAGACAAGGAATCAGAGGGGTAGAGAGAGAATAAAGGGTGGACAGTGAGAGATAGATGGAGATAAGTAAATGTGGAGTCAAGAGAAACAAGGAAATAAAATGAAGGGTAAGGAGTAAAAGAGGGGGAGTGAATGAGAGACATATGGGGAATTTAGAAATATGGAGAGCTTAACTACTATGTTATTCTTTCATATTTAATATGTTTATAAATACGGTTTAATGTCATTTATAAAGTAATCAGTCTTCTATAATTTGCCAACAATGCAATTTTTTTTTGACATTCGTGCCAATAAAGCGTTTCCGTGCCTTAGTGAATGAGTGAGACAGAAAGAATGATAGAGAGTAGAAGTAGAATAAAGGGAAGGAGAGAAATAAAATGAGGGTGGGAGTGTAAGAGAGACAGTGACAAATATGGAGAGATCAAAGATGGAGAGACTGTGTTGTTCTTATTCATATTTACTTTGTTTATAGTGTTTATATATGTTTACAAATGCAGATTGATGTTATTTATACTGTAATGAATGGAGGGGGGGGTAGAGAAGGAATCAGACGGGTAGAGAAAGAATAAAGTGTGGACAGTGAGAGACAGATGGAGAGAATGAGCTATAGAAGTGAAAATGAAGAATAGTGAGTAAATAAGAAGGTAAAGGAGAAGAATGAAATGAGAGAGTAAGTAAAAAGGAGAGTGGGAATGAAAGAGAGATAGTGAGAAATATGGAGAGAAAAAGAGAGATAGAGAGAAGAAATGCAGAATGTAGAAGCTATTTTGACTAGCTCATATGCAAGTCAATATACTTAATAATAATAATAATAATAATAATAATAATAATAATAATAATAATAATAATAATAAGGAGAAGAATAAGGGAGAACTAAATCCGTCAGATGAGATGTTTGTTTGCAGCTCATGGCTTCCGTTTAGACAGTTTTCATTTCTTTTGTCAAAATGTAATGAATCGTTTGATTTGTCTTCGTTTATCAGTTTTTGTTGGCTTGCTTTGAACGATTTGTGAGTGAAACTAGAAAAAGAAAAAAAAAAAACAAGGCTTACTGCCAGGATGAGAAGAAGAAAAAAGCTGAAGAAGATAGGCAGGAAAACCAGTAAGTAAAGATGAAATAGAGAAATCAAAATTAAATCAGGAAAAGAGGAAAAAGGAGACTGAACAAGTAAATAATGACATAGTGCGAAAATAGATCCAGTGGGAGAAAAAGTGAGACAAGAGTGAGAAAGAGAGGGAAAAGACACAAAAAGGGGACAAACAGATGGATAGCTTGAGGGAGAGCAGAAAGCTGTAAGAAATAGCATTATAGTTATTGTGATTGAGTATTAGGATAAAAGAAAAAAATCCAAAAAGGAATAGAGGGAAGGAGAGAATTAAAATGAGAGTATGTGAGAAATATGGAGAGAGAGAGAGAGAGAGAGAAAGAGAGAGAGAGAGAGATGAGCATGAAGCCTCACACTGTCACCATGGTGATGAGCCGTGTTTGAGAGATGGGATGATGGAGAGTTACAGATGATGGGAGTGAGAAAGGAAAAGAGAAAGAGAGAGAAAATAAAGGTAAAGAAATGATAGACGAGACGAGAAAATACAGACAGATGGTGATAAGAAGATAGAAACTGTATAAGTGAGGGAAAAGACTGATCATCTCGGAAAACAAGTATGCATGGTGAGATACAGTGGGGGAAAGTGAGACGGACGTACGAACGAGCGGGAAAAGACAAACCAAAAAGACAGACAGACAGACAAGAACATAAGAACATCTGGGTCGAGTGTAAATGGTCTTGGGACGTGAACAGGTTGTCTGGATGTTCCAGTTTGTCTGGAGAAAACCACGGCCTCCCGCATCTCAGCTCCTGTTTCCCATCCAAGGCAGACACGGTTCGCCTTTGTGTTAAACACGCGCATTATTACTCACAGATGGAACTGTGTGTCTTCTGCAGCGAGAAGCTACACGTCTAAACAGAATGAGCAGAGACGTGAGAGAGGAGCAGGAACGCCGAACTCTACGGCACCCCAGAGACCTGGGATATTAATAAACATTGTTTAATAAACAGCCGCCATGTCCTTTCCATTACTCACTTTGTCTCTTTCTCTCTCTCTCGCCGTCTAAAACACACACACACACACACACACACACACACACACACACACACACACACACACACACACACACACACACACACACGTTCTGACAAATGGCTAACGGTAGGGGAAAAATGCTGAGGTGAGAGAGAGAGAGAGAGAGAGAGAGCGAGGCGAGAGAGAGAGAGAGAGAGAGAGCGAGGCGAGGTGAGAGCGGTCACATTTTCTCCAACACAACCCTCTCGTGGCAGAATTTTAGTCACATTAAGGATCGTTTCATTAACTGCCGTGATGCGATTGTTATCCAGATATTGTGTTTCCCCCGTGTCCTCACTAAGGCTTTATTACAGTGACCAAAAGCCTCTGCATCATGCTGCTGTAGGAAAATAATCAACAACACGCTGATGTGATGGAGCTACTGTTATCATCCTAAAGCTTTTTTTGTTGTTGTTGTTGTTTAAAAACAACACATATTTCAAATGTTGTAAAAATAAATTTTAAAATGTTAAAATATTAAACTGACACGTATATATATATATATATATATATATATATATATATATATATATATATATATATATATATTTTTTTTATTTTTTTTTAATCCATTTACAGTGACATTTAATGTCGCAGAACATCCGAGTCCTGTTAATATTCACGCCATAGCAGCTAGAAACATCTCGTCCTTCACCAGTCTGTCCTTTTCACACTTTTGCTGCAAATAGGACAAAAAAAAAAAGAAACCGGATTTTCATTTTGCACATCCGATACGAAGCACCGATACTGGAGACTCCTTCCATAACTGTTCAATAAGAATGTCACAGACAGAAAACTTAAAGAAAACTTCCCCATGTCCATGATTTTTATCTTTTCTGCTAATTACAAGGAAGGTTTACTGTTTACTGAAGAGGAATAAAAAGAAAGAATAAGTAAACAGATAGTGTGAGAGATTTAAGCATGAACAAATGGACAATACTGTAGATACTGTAGACGCTTGCAGTAACACCTGTAGGACCTGAAGCATGGGAAGATTTTTTCATCAGAATAATTATTAAAAAATAACTATTAAAACGTGACCTTGTCTAAAAGAACAGTCACCTCTAAATAATCACTACAACAGGAGCTCACAATGACTCCAGCGGGGACTTCCTGTCCGCCGGGCTTTTACGAGGCTTGCGGGATCCGTCCTGCACGCCTTCTCATTCTCAGCACGGGTATTGTGTGTCATTTACACGGCCCGCTGGCATCCTGGCCGGTTCGGGATCGGTCCCTCTCTGAATGGGTCGATGACAGATTCAGAGCTTCCCTGCCTGACTTGGAAACAATGATACGAAAAAGCATCGGCGAGGAGGGAGATTCCTGAGGCCTTGAAATCCAATGTCCCTTATTGTTTCAGGACCAAAAACTCGATAATGGGAGAATGACACACATGGCAGGCTTGGTCCGGCTGAACCAGGGCCTTTCTGTAATGCGGTAATGTGATATCGCCTCTCCTAACATTGTTCCGTTTCACAAAAACACATCATTTAGATTCATGTTGAAAGCCAAAAAATAGGAAATAAAAGAGAGAGAGAGAGAGAAAACAGCTCCAGAATCCGGCACCATTTTCCTCGGCTTTGCTTGTCTCACTGCAGTCTGTAATAAGACTGTAAAAAATATTAATAATTACAATTAGAACTACCTAACAAATTGTGGTAACAATAAATTATGGTCAAATCCATATTTTAACAGCGTATTACACATTCATCCAGGTGTACTACAGTAATGCTGGTGTATATTTGGATAAAAAAGATTTTTTTAGTTCTTTTTTTCAGGTGTAAAATGCAAACTAATGCAAGAAGAAAAAAAACGAACAGCAAACTAGTGAAGTACACTGAAGTACAAAAATACGTTAGGAAAGTAAATTTGCATAGAAGTACACAAAGTTTATTTTGTAAGTAATTATGAAGACTTACATGCAAAAACACAAAAACAAGCAACAAAAGAAAAAACCTACAGACTTCAAGGTAAAAAACGTATAAAAATAAAGTACATTTTGAAAAATGGTGTAGTGGTGAGCTCTGTCGCCTTGCACCTCCAGGGTCCGTGTTCGATTCCCGTGTCTGTGTGCATGGAGTTTGCATGTTCTCCCCGTCCAAAGACGTGTAGGTTAGGGTAATTGCCGTTCCCAGATTGGCCGTAGTGTGTAAATGAGTGTATGTGTCTGTGCCCTGCGATGGATTGGCACCCTGTCCAGGGTGTACGCCACCATGTGCCCTAAGGCTCCAAACCCTCCGCGACCCTGAATACAGAATTAAGCGCTATAGACGATGAGTGAGTGAGTTTATGGTTAAAAACCTGCACACAAAACTCACAATTTAGATTTATATATATTTTTTTACATTTTTATTTAATATTTTTAATTGTTTTTTTTTTTTTTTTATTTTATTAAAAAGTAAAACATAAAGAAATACTAACGTTCATTATACTCACAAATGACCAAAGAGCACTTTATCCCAATTTAAAGCTGGATATACTGACCCTGGGAAAGTTCCAAAATTTTCCCAGCAGGCTGGTCTGTTTTGCCCCCATCATATGACTGTGCAAAAATCTTGATCCCCCTTATTTCTCCATATTTTGCCTCCAAACAGACAAGACTTTCTTGTATTTTTACATGTCCGTTTGATGAATAGTTCTCCACGCTTCCAGTATCTGTACCCGAGAAGGTTCAAATGAATGGGTTTTGTGTTTGTTGAGCCACACGGTGATCTATGAATCCTTCAAGCATAAAAAAAACATCTAACTTGAGGCTTGACCCAGTGAGAAACAGGTGCAGATGATGACAGATGATCAGGCGGTGATCAGTATAATATGCTGAAGCTGAATGCTGAGTGCTTGGAACAGATGGGAGGGGAAATGAGGTCGCTGCTGAGGGGGGGGGGGGG